>JAANSO010001126.1:0-19331 GCA_036507315.1 Lepidocyrtus fimetarius | reverse complement strand
AGGAAAGCAAATTGTACCAAAAGAAAGGAAATGATGATGACTTGCACATAATCGAAGGAAGATGGAGTAATAATGGGTATAAAATTACAAAATAATTTTCTATTTTTTTGGCACTTTTAAAAAAGACCGAAATAGTAAGCGTTAAAGTTACATATAATGTGTGTTACCTAATGCATAAATCGATCGAATTGGGGCATCAACAGCGGTACGAAATTCTTTAACATGATAAAAATCGGGAAAGTGGAAACAAAGTTATGTTACGACTTTGACCAATGTTGAAAATGTTTCTGATCTAAATTTAGGGAAAGGGATACTTCATAATTCAAATACATTGAATTAAAAAGTTTCAATAAATTTAAGTCAAGAAGGCGAATTACGTTGATGAATTGCATTAAAAAGATAAGATAATTTACTAATCAATGGTTGCAATTGCAAACAAAAATTTATAATACTCTGCCAAAGTAAAGTCTACACCTACCTATGTTTTTTCAGGGATTAAAAAATTAGATAAACAATATACGACAATAAAAATGTACTCTTTATATAAATAGCCGTCGTTTATTTTAGCGCATGAAAAGTATAAAAATATATTGTAATTCAGATTTGTCAACTTAAAATTTATTTGCAATAAAGTTATTACTTGCTTATCTTAAAGTTAACGCAGGGGACCAAAAATGCTGAATCAATTTATTTAAGGATAAATAAAAAATGTAATGAGGTCAGTTTACACAGATCTGTATTGTTATTGATGTTAGTCCAGCAACTACAAATGAGCTTTGTGTTTGTGTAAAGTTATTTTCTTTTTTGATACAACATTTTTCGTATACTAGTGGAAAGTTTTTTACTGTATGCTTTTAAATTTCTTCAGGTTAAATTTTAAATTATTTTCATTATGGAACGATGGCAAAAGGAGCACATTATTTTTTGATACAACATTTTTCGTATACTAGTGGAAAGTTTTTTACTGTATGCTTTTAAATTTCTTCAGGTTAAATTTTAAATTATTTTCATTATGGAACGATGGCAAAAGGAGCACATTAAAACTAACTTGACCACACTTTTGGAAGACACTGAATGCAATGATGCTCTTTTTAACATTATGTTAGCTAAAGGTATACTGACTGAATCGGAAGTTGCAGAGTTGGTAAGAAAATAACTTTGAAATTGGTTATAATTTGATTATAAAACCAGTTATTCTTTAAATGCATGATTCTTTACAGAAATCAATAACATCTGACACGAAAAGGAATGCAAAATTTTACTCTAAAATTCAAGAGAAAGCAGAAATCTACGAATCATTAGTTGACGCTTTGGCTGCCTCTGGTCAGTCCAACTCTCGAGCAGGTCAGATTTTAAGAAAAGCAATCGAAAATCAAAATGAAAGCCTTTCGAATAGAAAAGGTGTGATTTCTCAACCAGTTGCAATTCCTTCACCTTCGTCGGGAACTCTGGCTGTCCCCATAATAAATCTTGTTCCGGCAACACCACCAACACATTCCTCTATTTTGTCACAAGACATTTATTCACATACGGACGGAAATCAATCATCGGAGGAATTAAACTGATAATAAAACTACTAGATTAGCAAACTCCACATTCATTTATTGGTTTCATTTACACAACTCTCTATAACGACTAATGCTAGTGTTTTAATTTGTCTGTTGTACGTGTGACTACAATTACGAGGTTAGGAGTAGCCTACCAGAAAATGTTCACTTCCATTATACGCTTGGATTTCTGAACACTTAAATTCTTCGTGTATAATAATAAGAATAATTTTGTGAATTTTAAAATTTTAAATCCAAATTAAGTCATGTGTGATTGCCCTGGTTGTAGTAACAAGCAAAATTTTCTTTGCAAATCTGTTGCAAAGAATGCTACCGGATGCGATTGTGGTGGTATGAATTACGAATGTGAAAATTCAAAACCTCAAAGTAAGCAAAGTGACATATAAATTAGTTTTTCAAAACAAAATCAATTCAAAATACGGTAGTGTTGTACGATTTTGTATTTCTTTTGAGGACCATATTTTGCTAATTGCAAGCCTAATACCTATCCACTCTCCGAATACCGGCATGCATACAAAAGAAGAAATCCTAATGCTCGTCGACCTAGAAAAGCGGCTCACCCACCAATTCCAATCGAATTTCGACCAGAGTGGAATAAAAGCATAAGGGTTCCGTCCACTACAATACGAGGAAAGTACGGATTTAGTAGAAAGAAAGTTGGACGTTCTTGAAGCGATGATGATGGCGGACTCAGATCCTAGGGTTCACACCTGCATACAAAGCTGAAGCAAAGAAAACGTTAACCGCTGTACAGAATACCACATCAAGACCGTTTAGGGTGTCTGTGTTAAGCCGAATCAGCGTCAAAGGTCCACCAGAAGGGAAGCCTAAAACGGATGGAGTGATTCGATAATTTTTGCAAACCATACAATCAAAATCACACAAGTATAGCTCATATTTTTTACATTTCCATTTCAATAATTCAAAGCGTTGTTCCTTAGACACAAACTCATCCTTATCTCTGTAATTAAAAAGTAAATATAATTTCACATCAACCCTACTTCACTATTTAATTATAGAGTGCCAAGATTGTGCCAAGAACTTGTAATAAAATGTAGAAAACCTTGCCAAAATTTATTGTGATTTTATTTCCATTTAACTTTAAGTGTTAGATTATGTCCTGTAAATTTTCCTGTAATCAAAATTTCTGTTCCACTCGACATAATGAAACGTTTGGTCGTCTCCGGAGAAGGTTGAATCCCGAGTGTTGCTGCACATGTGATTGTGAACCTCCATTTCTTAAAAGAGCGGCGCATGGTCCCCTTTGCTGCTGTTCTGATCAGGACAAATACTACATTTTTCATCCAAATCCACCTTGTCAGTATCCCTACACACAGCCTCACTATGCGGATTGCTTACCGGGAACAACTTGCCAAAAAAATGGAACTAATAATAATTGCACTTGCCCTAAATGTTCTCCTCCATGCTGTCCAATTTGCAACGAGAAGAAGAAGAGAGCAGGAAATTGCCAGATTACCCCAAAATTGCCAAAACAAAGAAAAAAATACTAATAATAATTGCACTTGCCCTAAATGTTCTCCTCCATGCTGTCCAATTTGCAACGAGAAGAAGAAGAGAGCAGGAAATTGCCAGATTACCCCAAAATTGCCAAAACAAAGGAAAAAACAGTGTCCCTGTCAAAATGCTGATGATAATAACGAAGAGAATGATGACGGGTGTCTTGAAATACCGGCAGAATGCAGCAAAGATTTAATGGCCTTGCTTCGTAGAACAATTGCCGAGTACAAGAAGAAACTGTTAAGATCTAAATGGAAAACCGCTTGGTAAAAAATCAGTAAAAGGAGGATCTTTTTAGCACATTTTTATGAAAATTAATAAGAAAAAATAAACTCAGACTTAATAGTATTATGTGGAGTAGAACATACGTAAAAATAAATCACTTGAATATTTTATTGTCACGTACTTAAAATTTATTGCAAATTATTCTGATAAGCAAGGTACGGATTGAGAATAGTAGATGAAGTACTCTTGCAAACAGGTTTGATTCCTTATGTAAAANTAGATGAAGTACTCTTGCAAACAGGTTTGATTCCTTATGTAAAAAATTGATCAATTAACTTGCACTGTCTCCGGCAATTATGAATTTGCAAATGAATGTATTTAGGACAGTAATAAAGATAATTTCCAAGCCAAAGTTCCTTTGGACTAAACTCCCAGCATTTCCTGCTTCTTCAACAGAGTCGGCAATGAGTTTTTTCATAGCAGGACTCTCTCTTCCCTCATTGCATTTGTCTTTGGTGCAAACGCAAGCGTGTACGGTCATAACATCCTTTGTGCCGGGTAATGTAACACAACGATCTGCCTCTTCTTTTACCTCGTCCCGAATGTGAATTTTAACGCAATCTCTGAGCACATATTCTTGTATTGTGACCTTTTCATTTGAATTCTTATCGCCAACTAAGTTCTTAACTTCCGAAACCCCTTTATCTACGGCTTCAGTAGCTTTGTTCTCACTTGTAGCAAAGAAAAATGCACAGCCTGCAACTTCCTTCAACTCAGCCTTCTTTTCAACGTCTTTACCGGCTTTCTCTGCTTCCTTTCCGGCTTTCTCTGCTTCCTTTCCAGCTTTGCTGATGTAAGGCTCCAAGTTGATTGGTGGGAGACCCAAATTATTTAGATTAAGTGAAGCAAGCCACTCATGTGCGAGTTCGTTGGGGCTAGTGCAGTTATCTAGGTGAGCAGCAGTCCCAGATGGTGACTGTGACGTGCAGCTACTATCTTTATCTGATTTACAGCGGTAACATGCAATTCCTGAACCGGAAGACGCTTCAGAAAAATTTATAAAAATGAGTTTGTTTTCATTCATTTGTTTCTTTATTACTTACAAAATAAATTTTCTGATGGTTTTAATTTTATTTCATACCATCATTTACAGGCGGCTTTTTTACTTCCTCTGATTCATCAGAATCCAAACCATCATCATCTTCTTCTGTAACAGCAGAAACAGGAGGTTCTGATGCAACATCTTCATTTTCACAATAAACAAAACAACTACACAAACTCAATAATTAAAAATGCATACAGGAACCAACTCAATGTCGGCTTCATTCTTGAATCGTAAATTGATTTCTGTTGAGTATTCAAAAGTTATGACTACATGATAAAATCCTGGATGAAACTCTGTATTATTGTGCACTCTATCAAAATATCATACATTACTAAAGACGTTTCCACAGGAATTCATAATCATCATCAGTTGAAAGTTGTCATGTGTCTTTTTTTGATTAGTTTTCATTGAATAAAATTCATTTCAAGTTGGAATTTATTCATCATCACCATTGAAAGTTTAATCGCACGCAACTTTTTAAAAAACGGTTGAGATTTCTTTCCATATTACAATTCTATTTTTGAAAGTGGGATGAGTGATACCAACAATGTTTCGGTAAATCCTTCTACAAGTCGAAGGTCACCGTCTCCCCAGCCAGTTATAAATCACAACAACAACAGCAGCAATAATGTCCAGTCTAAGCCCCCAACAATTTCCGCTGAACGACAATGGCTAGACTCAATCATGTCTAAGCAATCCTCCTCTCCACAACCCCCGGCGGCAACATCCCTGTCGTTATTTTCCGAACCATCTCGGCGTCAACCTTTATTTCAAACCCCTAGCCAAGAAGCAGCTCAAAAGAGAATGGAAATCTTCCAAAAAGAAATAGACGATGTGATAGGCACAATGAACATGAACTTCAACGAACATTGCATAGTCGGCCCTGATAAGCGTTTACAAGAGCTTTACCGTTTAGATAAAGAGTTCACTCCAGAGGAATGGAATTGTAAAGAAGAGAAAGATGAGATTAAAAGAAAGAGACGAATTAGGATAGTAAAGCATGTTGGGATTTGCTTAGGATTTTTAATTTTAGTAATTTTATTTCTAACGTTTGACTATTTCTTATCAAACTGGATTATAAGCAATGAGAGTGATAAGGAGTTGGAAGAAGCTCATTCGGGTTCACATGAAGCCAAAGGAAAGAGTTCAGAAATTGGATCAATAGAGCACAAAGCAAAGTCAGTTCTTCCTGATTCCACTCCTCCACATCCTTCCCCGCCAAAGCCACCAACCCATGCTAATTCAGAAAACAAACCACAAAGCCCTGGAACACCCTCCAAAACATCAACAATTAATAAGAATCCTAAACCAGAATCATCCAAATCATCAACAATTAATAAGAATCCCAAATCAGAATCATCCAAATCATCAACAATTAATAAGAATCCCAATTCCGAATCATCCAAACCAAGTAAAAATAAAGTTGACAAGAAAAAGTCTGGGGAAAGTCAAAGTTTAGGATCATCAGATGAAGAACAAAAATTGTGGAATATGATGGACAACGCGAATTTAGGAGAGCTTTATGAGCGAGGTCATGATGTTTTAGATCCTGCAGAAGTTGAATCGTTTGAGGAAGGTGAAAAAATAACCCATTTTGAAAAAGACATGTCGGGTGGATACGGACTGGGGAAAGAAAATGTTAATAACTACAATAACGAAGTATGAAACCGGACTGTTGGCATCTAACCTACCTGAAACTTATGATACTGATGATGGTGGTGGCGGTGAAACAATAGGAAATAATAGAAATTGGGGATAATTTTTATGTAATTAATTATTTAGTGGGTATATGAACTCAACTATTAATTACTAATTATAAGACTTTTACATACAAATAAAGTGGAACATTTGTCAAATCTAATTAAGTGCACTCGCATGTATTAGAGTAGCTATTTTGTAATTTTGGGGTATTACGAGAAGTAATTTTTTGTGTGAGGTTTTTGACAGACTACGTTACGTTGTATATTGAGTCAATACTATACACATTTACACCTTACACCTACACAACTGTTACGTCATGACCATTTTCAAAAGGGGAAATGAAAGTCTCCAGTTTGTTGTGTCACCGCGCTACCAGGATACGGTGGTGGTGGCAGGGAAGCAGTGAGGCATTCACATTTCATATTACGTTTTACTTTACATACATTATTGTGGTGGACGTCAAAGTCACTTTCTCCTAGTTTTACGTGTGCGAAGTAATTTAGTTTGATCGAATTAATGATTGAAAAAGTTTCTTCAATGAACAATTTATAATTTATTATCATATAACTAGTTAAAAATGGGTGATGCAGAAGAAGTGTCAAAATCAGTGAAAAAAACTCAAGATGAGTTAGGAAAGTTTGTCAAAAAACCACCGCTAACAGATAAAAACTTAACCAGGCCACCATTTAGGTTTCTACATGACATTATAAAAAATGTCATTGACACGACAGGATTCATGCAAGATGTGTTTACAGCAGAAGAATTGGACGCATCGAATGTGACCAGCAGAGATGCTAAAACTGCGTTTATGCAAAAACTGATTGGAGCTATAAGTAGGTTAATTGCATGGGAAAGCCCAGTTTGTTATAATTAATTAATAATAATTTCTTTGAAATCCTAATTTAGAGGAAAGGACAGGCGAAGAAGTTCCAATAAAAGTTTCCAAAGTTTTGGCTGGCCTAGAAGCAGACAAAACCAATGGTCTCTTGCAAGCGCTTGCAAAATCCATTGAAGCTCATCAGAAGGAAACTGGTAGTGCAACAAAGAAAGGGTCTGGGGGTAAGAAAGCTCCACCAAAAGCTGGTGGAAAGTTGGGTACAGGGACAGCTAATAAACCTTCAAACAGAAAACTTTCTCCTGGTGATAAAAAAGAAAAGGTAGGAAGTGGTGGCTCCGATGGCGTCAAACAAACGGTTCGAGATCCATCTCCAGGTTCCAAGCAAACATCAAGACCTGGAAAAGCATTACGACAAGATTCAAAAGCAAAGCCATCAAGAGATGGAGGAAATAAAGCCAGGAGGGGGTCACAAGTGGAGGAGACTATCATTCCTGAAAGCGTGGTGAATGACGAAACCTCGAATAACCTAAAGACTGAAGGGGACGAACCTAAAAAGGTAGCTGCGTCTAGTTTGAGGAAAAAAGAGTCATCATCAGATTTATTAGAGAAAATTGGTGCTACTGCCTCAGCCGAAAACGTTTCAAAAACTGAAGGTAACAGTCGATTGTTTATATAGCATACTATTTAGCTATTTTTAGAGAGCTCAAAAACATAATTTCCCTGTAATTTTAGTTGCTTATTATTATTACGCAATTATTTTAAATTATCCTCTATATTTCTCTTGTAATTCTTGTGTCGTGTCTTTGCATGCGGATTTTGCTTTAAAATATTACTGTCATTTCCTCTAACTAAAATTGTAAAGTGGATATGGAAGCTGGAGAAGGGATCACCACAACTTCTGCTACTGTTGCTGGTCTTAACAATGATGACTCTCTTAACAATCTTTCTAATAATAATTATAATAATTCTTCTACTCCTCATGCTCTTGATGATGACGGAATTGATCATGAACTTTACGATAATTTTGCTGCTTCTGTGGTTAAACCCAACATGCAAACTTTGCCCCCTCCAAAATCACCTTTGCTGACGGATGCGGATGCTGTGAATGCTACAATGGAACTGCCCGCTTCTCCCACAAATAATAAATCATTGTCACTTTCACCAACACCTGTAAATCTGGGCCGGATGACTTCCCCATCGTCACCGTTAATAGCGGGAGGAAGGAGTGGGAGTGGAAGGCCCCCAACTGGAACGGGGTCAAGAAGCTTAAGTAGAGAAGCTTCTGCTGAACAAAAATCCCCTTTTGGGTCTGCATCAATGTAAGTGAATTAAAATAATCAGTATTTAATTAATGCTTGTTCCGTTTAATTTCATTTGAACTTTGCAGAGGTGAAGTGAGACCACCAACTGGACAACAAAGATCAAGGCCAGACACTGGCACAGCCGGAGGAAGAATGACAAGTGCTAGGCCACCTAGTGCTCGGAGAGCTCCCCCAAGGCCAAAGAGTTCTGTCGTAAGGGAAGATCCAGAGCCTTACCGTCCTACAACCGGGAAGGTTGCTCATGTAATTCTTGACGACAATGAGGATCCGGAAGACGACAATTACGTTGTACGGGAAGTTACCGTTACGACCTCAAAACCACCCGGATTATCTGACTTGGATGAGACGCCTGAATTGAACATGGGAGGGATTGGGAATAGTGGTGGAATGTTGGGTGGGTCGATGATGATGATGTCAGGAGAGGGAATTGATGATATTTTGCCTCCTGACCAAAGGGGACTTTTGGTTAATCAGATTCTTGAAACACAGAAAGAACTTGAAGATAAGAAGGAAGGGGAAACGCCAATGATTGAGAAGAAGCTGAAGGAGTTGAGCCTTGCTGAAGTTGAAAAACTAAAAAGTTTAATTCAACTTTGTGCCCGCAGTGCAAATCCTCTTGCCAAGTTGTTGGATTACATGGCGGAGGACGTAGATTCAATGCAAAGAGAGTATAATGGATATAGAGAAGAGTCAAAACGGCTCAGTTTAGAACTTGAAAATGGGAAAAGTGAAACTGAAAAATATCTTCAAAATTTAAAACATGAATTGTCAGATATTGAAAGGAAAATTAAAGACAAGGAAGACGCAATTTTGGCTTCCCAAATGAAAATTATCCAACAAGAGGAGAGAATCGAAGAGATTGTGGCTGGATTTGAACGTGTGCGTTCAGGAAAGTCTGCAACAGCAGCGCAAGAGCATATGCCTCCTGCGGATGAGATTTTGGCACATATTCAAGGTCAATCTGGGAACTCATCTGCTGGTATGTCAGGCTTAGGCGGTTATGGAGGAGGTCCTTCCATTCCATCTGTCTTTGCGTATTCTGGCTCATCAGGGGGAGGAGGTGGTAGACTTGGAAGCAGTACTCCGTCGTCTGCTGCCAGCTTGATTGGTGGAGGGGTCGCCAGTAGCCTTCAACCACAATCCTCACAACAGGATGCCTTTAAAATCCCTGATACTTTCATGACCAGCAATGCAGGTGGAAACAGTAATTCTGCAGGAAATAACTCATCCTCGCCTTTTAGCAGAGGACGAATGTGGTCCAACATCAACAATAACAATGCAAACAATAATGGAGGAAGTTTTAATTTTAGTCAAAGCTTAATTGATGAAGATAACCCGATGATGGATGAACAAAACTTGTCTTCTTTCAATAGAAGAAGCACGGGGAGAAGCGGAGTTGGGACTGGTTCCTTTCGAAGAAGCTCAGGCTTAAGTCAACTAGACCAGGAGGATGGAGATCATAACGGGGGTACTTTGATATCAGATGTGGACAACTTTAATCCGTGGAAGTGAAGATATTGCGGTTGCGTTTATTTTTATTAAAATGTAAGGATTTGGTTGATTTGTGTTTTAGATTTAATAGTTTCTATTAATATAGGCAATATGGGCAAATTTATATACTGAAATACAATCAGTTTAATCATTTATAATAAATTAATTTGCAATTGAGTAGTACAAACTGGAAAAGACTACTGACATTGTAACTGTTAAAGCACTAATGTATGCAAATGATGCTCCGCCACCGCCACCTCCACCACCTACATTTTTATCGGTAGTCGTATCTGATTCGCGTGTTGTTCTGTCCTGCGTAGTAGTTTCTGGGGTAAAATCCCATGCCCATCGCAGAATGATTGCATGTTTGGCGGGAATATCGACAGTTGTACCTTCAAGAACATCACCGCGTTTTGCTCCACTAAAGCCAACACTGGTTTGGTAAATTCATTTATAATAAATTAATTTGCAATTGAGTAGTACAAACTGGAAAAGACTACTGACATTGTAACTGTTAAAGCACTAATGTATGCAAATGATGCTCCGCCACCTCCACCACCTACATTTTTATCGGTAGTCGTATCTGATTCGCGTGTTGTTCTGTCTGAGTCCTGCGTAGTAGTTTCTGGGGTAAAATCCCATGCCCATCGCAGAATGATTGCATGTTTGGCGGGAATATCGACAGTTGTACCTTCAAGAACATCACCGCGTTTGGCTCCACTAAAGCCAACACTGGTTTGGTAAACGCGAAGGTCTTCAACTTTGTCGAGACCAGCAAACTCTGTGGACACATCAACAGTTTTTGCGGCGTTTGCAAAATTTCCCAAGTAGATGAATCCCTCGTCATTGTAAACCCTACAAAACGTATATAAATTACTTAAGGTACTTCAAAAAGAATTAATATATGATTTTAATGTTTGAATCAGGATTTTATGTACCTAGTGAATCCAAATAAATCTCCATTCTGGATTGATTTTGATTGCATTGAACCATACCGCCAAATGTCTGTCTTTCGCAATTCAATAAGGGATTTATAAACCTTCAAATGCGTTAGCTGAGGAGAATTCTTTTGGGCTTCGACATTTACAGATTCCCAGTCCTCTTGCAGTGGTAACCAAGTGCTTTCATTTGTAGAAAATCCAGCATTCTTCTCGTTTCCATTCCATTGCATGGGAGTTCTTGCCGGATCTCTGGAGAATTGACGGTACCTGTCAGGCCCCATGTCACATGCTGGTGGATCCCGTGTTTCTTCATAAGTCAAGTCTGCATTCAACATGCCAATTTCTTCGCCGTAGTACGTTACAGCAGCTCCAGGCAACAATAAATTGATCATGTTGAAGGGATCAATCACGTCTGGGGTGAAGCGGGAACCAACCCTTCCAATGTCATGGTTTCCCAAAAGCCAATTTGCGGTCTTGCCGTTCGGCATTTTCGTAAACCATTCATCGACCAAATCTGAAAGATCTTTACCACTGAAGTCTGGCTTTATTCTGTTAAGAAATTCGAAATTAAATGGATAATGAGCGATGGGATTTGATTCATTTCCGTAATATTCAAATAGCTCGTCAAGGGTAGGCACAGAGCTCTCTACCATCATAACTCTCGGATTTCCGTCTTTTGATGTGAAAATATCTAAAAGTTTTCGGAAGCCTTCTAGCAATGGAAAAACCTCGGGTAGGTTGTAAGTTAAGGTGTGATTTAAACAAATGTGATCGACAGTGCAGTTTGCAGTGGGTGGAGGATTTGGAATTTCTGCTTCATCGGCTAAAGATCGATCCTCAAACAAATGAGGCACAGCATCCACTCTGAATCCGTCCACTCCTTGGTTTAGCCAAAAATAAATGGCGTTACGGATTTCAATGACAACCTCTTTATTACGAAAGTTTAAGTCAGGCTGGCCAATTGTGAATTGATGAAGGTAATATTGCTGGCGTTCCACATTCCATTCCCATGCAGATCGGCCGAAAACGCTTCTCCAGTTATTTGGTGGAATTGGCTTTCTGTTATTTCCTTCCCCTTCCCAGCCTTTCGGGTTTTCCCATACGTAATAATCTGCGTATTTCCCTTCTTTTTTAATGGATTTTTGAAACCATTCATGTTTGTCACTGGAATGATTCGGAACAAAATCCATGATGAGCTTGATACCTCGTTCTTTCATGGCTGCTGAGAGATTTCTAAAGTCTTCCATTGTTCCAAACATTGGGTCAATGTCTGTAAAGTCGCTGATGTCGTAACCGAAATCAGCCATAGGACTCTTGTAGATCGGTGAAATCCAAACAGATCCTATTCCTAAATCCACAAAATGATCAAGCCTGTCTTGAATTCCTTTTAGATCTCCAACTCCATCCCCATCAGAGTCTTGATGAGATCTTGGATAAATTTGGTAAACTACTTCTTCTTGCCACCATTCCAACGGATCTGCATTAGACCTCTGGGGAAGGTCAAATGAGAGGGTTTCCCCTGCTATTATAAGAAAAATGGCGGTGAATAAACCGAATTTACTCATGATGAATATTCTCCGTTCCATAAAAATCAAATGAAAGTGAGGCTGGTGTAGCTGAGCGCTATTTATTATAATCGATCGAATATCCAATTTCATATACAATTGTTGATGACTTGTAATTAGTCGACTCAACAATGTAGTCTGAAAACGCGGGTCATTTGACAGGCTCCATTTGATTTAGGGATAGACACGAATATAGCATTTGATAAAAAACGCAATTAGTAGCTTTTGGCATATGGCAGTGTTGACAATAATTGATTATTTTCGCTGGAATCTTGTCCGAATTGTTTGTGATAGCGATAAGCTGGGAAGAAACAACCTTTTTAATTTCACTTTTTTGTCACTGATAATAGTTGAACGAGCTAAAGTAGTTTCATCTTGAAGTATCATGCATTCGTCCATGTACCGGGTGACTGCTGAAAAAGCCTTGAATTATATTTTTGACTTTACATGACGTGAATGTATCCTTACTTCATAGTTTCATTATCTTTAGGTTTCCAGCGCAGAATTTAAGTAATGATGGGATTGAGCAATTGAAAGGAGCAAAGGGAAAGCTAGTGAAACTGATACAATTGTAATGCTTATCAATTTCTTTGAAATCAAAATGGAATGTACCACACCGGAGCCGGAGCACAGATTTTTTATTAAATTTTATCTGTGTCCAAAGTTATTATTCATCAGGCCATGAAAGATGATTGATATTCTACTATTTACAATCACTTAATTACGCAATGATATGAAACGAAAAATACGAATATTATTTAAGGTCATAAGCGTTTTTGCAATATCTCGTGTAGGTCAACGTCAACATACATTTCCAACAATTGCTTATCATCGTCTCGTCAGTCAATGTAATAATTGATTTTTCTCATCTTTAATTGACCATCGCGCAACGCGATGCTAAAGGTCAGATGACTAAAAAAATAATCTGGAACAATAACTGGAGTACAAAACGTTTGCTGTTACCAATAATAATACGTTTATATTTCAGCGAATGCATCTTGGTAAGAATTTTTAATGTTAAGATCGATAAGATAACGTGTAAAATATGATTCACAATAATTTTATTTTATTGTTTTATTCGTCTTATTAAATTGACTTTTGTGGTTAATAAATCTATTTAGTAGCCATTAATACTAGCTTAAGAATTTATATATAGGTAAATGTCGATTTGCAAGTAGAGAGGTCAACTTGTTAAATGCATACGAATTTTCCGCATTCGTTTGTCATACCATATTGAAACACGGTTGTAACAACTATTATTTTTAAAGGAAATTCCACTAACAAAACGAATTGCTTTCTTATGGATCGCAAAACAAACCAAAATTATGTACATAATATATGTAGTACCTACATACATGAAATTGCATTTAAACCACATAAATTATAACTAAAGATGAAAAAATCCAGTTAAAATCAATATCAATGTTTTTATATTAGCCTTGTTTGTAGCTTGCAAAAGTTAGTACATATAATCACGGTCAGAGGAAAAACATGTAAAATGACGCGATTTATTTCGTATAACCGTTTCATTTGTTTTGAAAGAAAATAAAATAATTTCCCCATTAGTGTAGACTGATTTTGCAACAGAAATGCAGGCAAAATATTTTGACTCATTCATGAAGAATAATTAAAAATTACTTAAGAAATAGGAATTTGAAACAATGCATTTCTTAAAAGATCTCTTTTTAATCATATTTTTAATTTTTGTTAATCTTTGTAAAATAAATTGTAACAATGACCTGTATAAAGTGACTGGTACTTCACACATCGCAAATCGACAGTTAAACTTTGATTTCTTTAGACCTGGTGCCAAGCGAGGAACACGAGATTCAAATTCTACAACAAATGAAGGTTTTATAGGTATTAAACTAGAATCCTTTTTGTATTTAAAATGGTTTAAAAATCCATCAAATCAAACATGTATTAATTAATTTTAACAGAGTCGGATAACATCAATCTATCAAAATACAGTGGATGTGTAGAACACGTTCATAGAAAAGAAGGTGGCCATTATCACAAGTCTTATCATGCCACTCCATATCTAAATATCAGCACTGGAGATGAAACTTCCAACTGCATCCAGATTTTTGAAAACTCAGATTGCTCAGGTCCTTCCATTCAATTGTTGAATGTAAAGTATTCGCACCTCATGCTCAACTGGATCGGAAGAAATCCGAAAGAGAAGGAAAAACTACTTAATCTTAACATTATTCCAAACTCCTTCAGAAAATGTCAGCTTGAGGTAAAAGATGCAGCCTTGGATATGAATCATTTGAACTATCTAAAGGAAAAATATTGTCATGCTGAGACGCTAATTAAAATCCGTAAGAGTTATTAATTGCCTTTTCTTTGAAATATAAGCTCGTGGAATTAATTAACAAACTGAAATGTTTAGGATTCCAAGGAGGAATGAAAACCATCAACTATGGCCAAACCGATCAATGTATAGAAGTACATAAACCCTCAAAGCTTAATACTTTAAAGATCTTTCCTGATTTGAGTTTATTCATAATTAACAAGGAAGTCAGTGAAGATTTTAAGCATTTGGGTATATGTATAGAGCTCTTCCCTGAGAGCGAGTGTGGGGGTGACGCAATACGGTTCTATATTCCAAACGTTGCTTCCTACTTTGGCAGAAGATTATTTCACATCATCTACTTTTGGTCCTTCCAGAAAAATTTGGGAGTACTACAGTAATAAAGCAGGGGTTCCTTTCATTGACACAGATGTAAAATCTCTGCAGAAATGCTCATTTTGTTTGCATAATCATCATTCTGCCAGGGAAATAAGTTCAACTCCAGCTATCAACGAAATCGACGAATCCATACTTAATGAAGATGCTAACTGTCATTTCAGCAACTGTCAACCTATTTCTGTTTATTTGGATCGTGTAAATGGAAATAATGCGAGAAAAAGTGAATCAGGAAAATGTTATTTCCTTTTTAAAGACACTTCCTGTTCACCTAAAGCTTTCCTTAAAATTACCGAGCTGGACTCAAAAGAATTTACTAGCATTCTATTAAAGTATGAACAGTTTGCAAGATGGTCATTGGCCAGTTGTGATAGCCTCTCTGTACAAAACAATAGTTCAGAGTGTTTGATTCCATTGGAAAGTAATCAAACTCTCAAAACTGTCTTTCCAAATGCATATTCTGATGAAATTGTGACGTCAAAAGGACAGTCTCCTCTAATAAATAAAACTGTACTAACATTTGGAGCTATAGTAGGACTAATCCTACTTGCACTTGTTATTATTATTGCTTTCCGATTGTCAAAAGAAGAGATTTAATAATGTTAAATAAATTATACCATTATATTTTTACTTTTCATACAATTCCTACTTTGGATTTGCATTTATGAATATTTCCTATTAGTCATTGTAAATTTTATGTACATTTATTGAAGCCATAAAGTCGCACTTTTTAATCGCCAACTGCATTATAGTTGTGAAAGAATGACAAAACGAAGAGTTTGTGGTCTGGATACTCTGCCTTCTTCCTTCTGGTTTTAATTCATGTTTATATACATTCTAGAATTTCCAGAAGTCCAAATTCCAACCACAAACTTGTCATCAAAAGTTTGAGAAAGGAAATGAGTTAATCAGTATTTTAATTAAACATTTAGGACGAAAGAAAAACATAAATTTCTGAAATTTCACATTAAAATTAAATCAAGAGTCCATTCTTCAATTCAATATTAAATCATATTGTTTAGCATGCAGGTCGAAACAGTTTGGTTTAATTTTGAATAAAAATTGTACAATGAACCAGTTTTCTTTGGCAAAGATTTTCTTAACAATTACATTAATTTTGGAACATGAACACTGTAATAGTGAAGGAAGGGGTACCAGGTATGGTGGAGACGGTTTTAGTACAGCAACTGCAGGAAAACTCCAGTGGTTAACTCCGACAAAATTTCCAACAAAACAACCTTCCATAGTTCATCAAACAGGAGATCAAGACCCAGTAATTGGTATACGCTTAGGCTATGGTCCAACTCCGCCTTCACAACAGATTTTAGGTAAAAATTATTTTTAAACGGTTTTTAAGGTCAGTTTTATTTTCAAATATTATTTTTATGAAAGAAACGGACGACATTGACTTTACAAAATTTCGTGGACAATGTGTTGAGCATCTTCACGAAAGAGATCCAATTCTACATCATTATTCACCAAATCATCAAACTCTGCCTGCAATCAACCTCAGTACGGGGAATACCCCCGGGTGTGTTGAGATTTTTGACGGTCCACGATGTTCAGGTCCTTCAGTTCAGTTTCTGAATGTGAGAATGCAAACCCTTTTACTTAAATGGAATGGGTTTAACGCTAATGAGAAGGAAAAGCTTCAAAACTTTAACATAGATCCAAACTCATTTAGTCAGTGTTATCCACCCGAAGACACTCCAAGCGATAAAGAGCGTATAAATTATCTAAAGGAAAGATACTGCCAGGCAAAGTTCCGAATACAAACACGTACGTTTTAAATACCAGTGTCAACTGCCCAAACTGCAGTTCGTACTTTTATAATAGTTTTTATTAAATTTTCTAACAGAGTCACAACAAAAAACTAGTATAATTGGACTATGGGATAATTGCTCAGAAATTCAGAAACCGCAAAAGGCACATTATCATCCTATAGGATTCGACTTATATTTAATTAGAGATTTTGAAGACAAAGCCAGGGGCATATGCATTGAGCTATACTCCAAAAGTCAATGTCAAGGCAAAGTAATGCGATTTTTCATTCCTCCAGGAGATAATATCGCATACGGAAACGGACCATTTAGAATTTGGGAATTTGTCACAAACAGAACAGGAAGCTCATTAATTGATACTGACGTGAATTCAGTAAGGCAATGTTCGTTCTGCAATGAAAAAAATAATGAAAAGCCAGACCCAGTAAATAAATTTAGCCCGGTGGAAGAATCCGCTTTGGCACAGAAGCAACCGTTATGCGAATTTTCCTATTGTCAACCAGTTTATGAGTTCCTGAATTACACCAACCTTAGGAATAACTCAATAGCTGATAAATTTTTGAATGATTGTGTTCTCTTTTTTAATGATTCTACTTGCTCCCAGCAACCTACCATTAAGGAAGATGTGCTGAATGTTACCATTTTGGAGCAAATCATGGGCAAGCATGCGCCAACATTCGGGAATTGGAGAATTACATATTGCAAGTCGTTAGAGAATGAATACCAACAAATGCATGTTTGTACTTTGCCTTTGGAAAATGGCACTCTTTTGGATCACTTTAACATTGAAGAATTTATTCATCTGTTACACGGTCCAGGTGAAAGTTCCGCTGTTCTTATTTTAAACTCTGACCTTTCAGACAGAATTTTTATTGGAGTGACGGGTACACTTGTGGTGATTATGATTCTTATCATTTGCATCGTGTCCGTTGTCCTTTGCAAAAAGAAAAGACGACTTCGTTTACTTCAGCAACGTAACTCAACTTCAAGCAGAGTAGGTACTCATATTTTACTTCCAATGAATTGTACTGGAGGTGCAGGGACTGCAAATAGTCAAATTCGGCCACCTCTCAATGTTCACCAAATTGACCCAGTTGATGAAAATGATTACGTGAGTGACATAACTGGACTGCATGCTTTGATTAGGTGTTTTGCAGCAGATCGATTTGAGATTCCGAGAGATTCAATCAAAATAGGGAATATAAGAGATAGTACAGCTTCCATAATTGGAGTCGGAGAGTTCTCCATTGCATTTCTTGGAATGTTGGAGCCAAGTGGAAGAACAATTGCTGTGAAAACAATGAAAAGTGGACAGGCAACGGCAAGATCGATGAAAGGTGTGTTGAAAGAATGCCAAGTTTTTATGATGTTGGGAAAACACCAGGGAATCGTTGAGTTTCTTGGAGTTTGTACAGAAGAAGTGAAGAAAGGAGAGTTGTTTGTGGTTATGGAATACTGTAAAAACGGACCTTTGAAGACTTTTCTTTTGCAACAAAGGAATAGCTTTATTAATTTGGTTGACGAAACTGAAGAGATTATCCCGCACAGCGAGAATATGTAAGTTGATATACACTACATAGGTAATATATTTTAAAGCATTAATTTATCAACTGAATGGCTTGTTTAAATAGGTTAGAGCAATATACAACTTCATTGAAAGTCGGTACACCTTTAAGATTTAATACATATCAGTTGATTAAATGGGGCGTAGAAGTCGCGGACGCAATGGAATTTCTTGCAAACAAAAAGGTTTTTTGGCAAGAATTTCTTGGGGTTTAAATTTTTTTATTTAAAAAGTTTTTGTTGGTTTTAGATTGTACATGTTAGCTTGTCAGCTAGAAATGTACTTTTGGATGGCAGTTTTTCCTGTAAAATTTGTGACTTTCATTTAGCAAAAATTCCTGGGGAAAACCTTGCCAGTTCTTACAACACTCGCACAATTACAAACCAAGTAAGAACAATTACTTTGTTGGGTCAAGTGGCATATTACCCCAAAATTGAATCAAATTGATTTTTTCTAGCTTCAAGAAAGAATCGTTCCGTGGCGTTATTTCTCAATAGAATCCCTTACAGACGACATTTTTTCCTCACAGTCGGACGTGTGGACATTTGGAATTTTCTTTTGGGAAGTTTTTTCTCTTGGTAGCACGCCATATGCGGATTACCAGTACGGATCTGAATTCACCCTTTGTTTGAAGCATGGCTATAGGCTTTTGAAGCCAAATTTTGCCACTTTAAGTTGGTAAGTTTATAAATCATAGGTATTATGACACAAAATATACAAATGTTTTTGAATTACAGTTATGAACTGATGTTAATGTGCTGGTATGATGCGCCAGAGAAAAGACCATCCTTTTCAAGAGTCAAGGAGAAGCTAAAAGAAATGATTCCGACAAATGACTTAATTTAAGTTTTACTTACTAAAGAAATCAATCATTAAACAAAGCTTTGTACAAATTCTCATGGTATTAAATTAATTTGTTCGTGTATAATTAAACTTCATGTTAACTTTGAAAAGTGCTATTTTATCTTAACTGAAATCCGCATATATGCGTAGGTATGCATATTATACGTAATTCTTAAA
>JAANSO010001125.1:0-19339 GCA_036507315.1 Lepidocyrtus fimetarius | reverse complement strand
AAGCATCGTCTTCAGAATGTCCAGTGATCCCACCTCCTCCCCAACAAACACAACCACAAAGCAATACTGAAGAGCAAGACTACCTCCGCCCACTCATCTTATCCATTCAGTGCATCTGCATTTGCTTCACATTTATCTTATCCTGTGTCATTTTTTGGATTCGTAAATCAAAAGTCATTCAAGTGTCAGTTTGGCCACTCACAGAATCAATCATTTTTGGCAGCACTCTTCTTTACTGTGCTGTGGCATTGAGGGCATCTTACAAGTTTGACGTTGTAGATTCCTCTCATCATCATCTTGATAGTTGGTTTGGGGAAGGGGAAGAAGATGTGGATCAATCAAAGTACTGGGCTTGCATTGCGGAGCCATGGACAAGGGAGTTGGGTTTCACTTTGGTGTATGGAAGCATTGTTCTCAAAATCTATCGAAATTTAGTAGAATTTAAAACCAGAAAGGCCCATCGTTGGGTTGTAAGGGAAAAAGATATTTTGAGGTACCTTGGCACCACTTTTGCTGTAATCTTCTTCTACCTAGTCTCATGGAGTTGCACTGTAGGAGAATTCAGAGGCGGGAGTGAAAGCAACAACGGAATTGTTTGTCCTGCCGTTACACATTGGCATCGGATTACAGAACTCGGTAATTTATGATAAACGTTTGCACTATCAAATATTGACGCTCAATTACTAGTATACATTTACTAAAGCATTTTTCTTTTTTAATTTCTTTAAATAAACAGGGGAGTTTTTGTATGTATCCGTGGGCTTAAACATGGCTTGGCATCTTCGAACCTCTCCAGTCTCACCATTCCGTGAGCGACAAATGTACACTGCAGCATTACTATTGGAAGCTGTTGCATCCTTTCTCCTCTTCATTGTTCGTGAATCTAAACTGATGTTCTTCAGAGAAAGAGACGGAAACTCACAAAGCTCAGAAGTTGACTATGAAGGAGATTCAAGTATAGGAGGAGAGGAGGACGAGGAGGATGCATTTTTGCTTTTGCTCTATTTTGTGAGATGTCATTTGACGACTACGGTTATACTTGGACTTGTTTTGGGTCCGAAGGTACATCAAATTGTCACATTTAATGGATTCTGAAGCACTGGAAAGAAATTGCAGCTAATCAAATATTATGATTCTCCTTTATCACTTTAGTTGTATTATGTATATGTTGATGCTACCACTCGGAAACGTGCTGGACAACTTCGAAGAGGCGACACGTTAACAGCTACTACTGGAGGGGGAGGGGCAGGAGGAGCCCCGACAAGTGCTTCCCTGTCAAATCTGACAACTCTGAAAATCCCTACTCATGGCGGTATTGTCGGCGTTGATCATGCAACATTAATTGATTTGGACTTTGCTGAGGTCAGTTTGGCAGAGATGGATCCCCAAGATATCAAAACGGAGCTAAAACGGGTGTATACTCAACTGGAGTTGCTACGAAATAAGACTATGAGGAAAGTATAACCCACACATTTCAAAGAGGAGAGGTGGAAGGAAACCCACCCATAGGAGATTTTCATTACAAGTAAAAAAGCTTCAAATATTGGATTGTAATTTTTTGATGAAATTTTACTAATTTCCTTTATTTTTCTAAATTTTTAATAGAAAAAAGGCAGTAGAGATAAAACCGCTGCAGCCGCTGCAGCAATGAGGACTCGAATGCAGGCTCAGGCACAAATGCAAGAAGAAGGCAGGGGAGGATATGGAAGCAATCGGTTTAGTGGCAAATACCACGATGATATTGAAGATTCTCGTTTGTAGTATTGAAGGTCCGAGTACTTACTCAGAAGTTGGTAGTGGTTATCGATAAGAGAAAGTATTATTATATTATACGAAAGTATTCCAGGTACATTTTTAAAACATATGTTACAATTAATGCTAGTATTAAAATTAACTATGTTAATAATTAACAACGTTAATTTTCCTTGCTCTAATGATTTCTTGACGAAGGTGCCAAAAATAAATCAGCTTTCATAGACCTAATAATATTATTATATGGTTAAAAATCGTGACAGAAAAAATGAAAACAATCTTTTTTAAATAGACAAAAATGTTTATTAGTACGTATTTAGTAGAAAGATCACTTTTTAAATTAGAGGCAGGGACCAAAAACTGTCAAAAATCCAGAAAAAATTGTAATAGAAATGCGTAAGAATAAATAATTATTAATACGTTTAAGAGTCATTTTAGTAATAATATGTATAATATGTTGGAACTCAATGTAATTCATTATTATTATTACGTATATAATATTAGCGTGTTTTATTTTAAAATGAGCTTATCGGGTTTTACACACTCTTTTGTTTTGTTTGTTTACAATAAATGCAAGCGTTACATAATAATTTAAAAATTGTAAAAATCATTATTCATGTTTCCTTTTAAGTACATACTTTTCATAAGCATCCATTTGAATCATTGCAAAAAACTTAATCCAATAGCCTCGTCCTCTCCGAGACGCGGTAGGTACAACAAAATTACTTTGGCCAGTGGATTTAAATACGCGACTTGTACTTGATCCACTTTTCTCACTATTATTTGTGCTGTTATTAGGATTATTGCTGCTTTCACCAGGAATTGTGCTTGGTGAAAGCAAGATTAAGTTTCCATCACCTCGGAATCTGCTAGAAAGAAGGGAATCCACTTCTTTAAGCCACCTTAGTGATTCTCCTACTTCACTCGAGCACTTATTTATAAACTCTGCATAGTCTCGTTTTGCTAAATCTACTGCGGTGGGGTTTAAGTAGTTGGCTGAATCAAGCTCGGTAAAATTTTTATAAAATGCTTTCCTAAATGAACGTAGAATCTTGTAAATTTTTGGCTGTTGCTGGAAGGATGAGGATGCTGGATGAAGTACTGCTGTTGTTGTTGTAATACTGTTTCAAGTTAAACTGTCCTGTTGACGGGGACACGTCTGGGTGGGTTTGTGGAGGCACTAGCTGATTTGTCGATGAAGAAGCTAAGGTCATAGGTAAGAGTTGAATGGTGGGAAGTGCGCTGGGATAGTTTTCGGGGAATTTTACAATAAATCTGAACATTCCTCCATGCCATGGTGAAGGAGTAGCTGAGCGCTCATTGTCAACGCATAATAAACCAAACCAAACTGCAATCATAAAGAACGTTCAAAAACTTTGTTCAGAAAACAATTTACTTCATGCATTAATTAAATTACTTTTTCAAAAATACTTACGATAGGCAGATTGAGCAGAAGGGATAACGTAAAGACCAGTGAGCATTTTCACTGGTTGTGGTTGACTAAAATCGTCTTGGGCGGAGATACCTGAACCACTGGCAGGATGCGGGCGTTCATAATCTGATCCGCTTTGAGCTTGTTGGATACTTGTAAATAAGCAACTGAAAATAAACATATTTTATTTTGGTTTACAAAATCAAATTTTTAACGATTAGTAATAGCCGAAAAAGGGCCTTGTTCATTTTTATTAGCTTTTGTTTTTTAAATCAGTTAGAGAAAATTCTTACAACAACAGTTACAATGAATAAAACTCATCTATTCTCGAATCATAAATGATTCCTGGAACACAGGCCGAAGATAGTCTGTCAGTTTTAATGACTGTGGTATTGACTGCGATTGTTGTTGAGCTGAAGCACGTGGGTTAGCCATAGTCATACTTTCACTTTAAAACTATGCATTAATCATCAGTTTAATAGTAATAGAAGTGGATCAATTCGATAGTTTGCATATTCGTTCAACTAAAATATAAATATTTTGTCGATTTTAATAAATAAATGAAAAATTTTGCAAAATGTAGTACAAAAACAAGTGTGAATAAGTAGAGTCGACAAATGAACAATCTGACTTTCTGTCTGCATATGGGTAAAAAAGTTGCATAGAGTCAGGTGTACTCTTAGGTATAAAATCTAGTAATTCTCCTTTGCAATGAAGACTGGTTGTGGTGAAATAGTGCACTACGGTGGATGGCTAATATCATATCTGTAAAGATACTTTCTTTTCTCTTGCACACATTCTGCTCTGCTATTTACTTACTATATCTCTACTCAAATTTAAAGAGAATATATTATCTTTACTCTCTGACATTCATTCGAAAATCTTGCAAGCACAAATGCAATTGAATTAATTGAAATTTACTAGAACTTCCGTTCATTGGCTTGTATTATAAAGAATCACTGGAATATTGCTCCAGTGATTTTTTCAATTATCAAATCGAGGTAAAATATAAGCGTTTTAGTAAACGAACAAAAGTCTAATTGTGTTCATAGATTGATTCATCAAATGACATTTTTGTTAGTCATTGTTATGTACATTGGTATTTATGATTCATACATAGATAATATTGCTTTTCATTTTTAGGACGTCGGTTCTAACTATTCCAACAGCTTATCGGTAATGATCCATAATATATTTCATGGAATGATAAATTTCAATGAGTTATCAATCAGAGATATGATGTTGCTAAAGTTGATATAGGTATGCATATGGTTACCGGATATTTTCAGCTTTCATTCTCATACAAAATATTACTGGAGATAAGAATGATTAGAATACGAACATATATATAGTTACTTGAATTCATTATCAACATCGTTACCCACATTTTATTATCAAAGCGACAACGTCACCGCCATAAAAGTAAGAAAAACATGCGGGTTATTGCTAGTTAAAGATTATGCTTTGTCTATCCAATATCTTTAAAATTAGTTTTCCTGATATGGCAGAGAAAAAGATTGCCAATCAAATCTTGTTTTAGATTCAATTTTGTTTGACTCTCTCCGTTTGCACATTTTTTCATTGACTTGGCCTTTATTTGCAGTGTAGTAAATACATAGAATGCGTTTACAGGTTTTCATGAGACACTGCCACGAGCTATTGAATTATTAAAACTCATCAGACTTTGTTACTACTACGTATTATACTATTATTATTCATGTGACGACTCTACTCTCCTACCATTGGTAATTTTTACTTGTTTCGACATATTCCTCGTGTTCTCCACAGTTTACAATGTTACAAGTTGCCACATTATCGATTCAAACTGGCAATTCAAGCGTTTTGTTGGCTTGAGCAATATCAAAGCAAGGGAAGAGGAGGGAAGGAACAAGCCATCCTCATGGAACAAAAAAAATCTGTTGTGACGATAATCGAATAAATCCTATATACTCTCTTTGTGGTTTCTTTCAGTTTAAAAACAATTTTTTCTCCAAGCAAAACTTGAAATCAGTCATTATAGCATCTCTTGTGCAAAAAAGTCTATTCTGACTGTTTAGAACGCTTCGTATATTAAATTAGTGGAAATAGGATAAAACCTGGTGGTGACTCAATTCACATCAAATTCAAGATCTAAAGTTCCGTCATATCGTTGTATCTTCCTCATCTCACTGATTTCCATGCATCCAACACATTTCCCTCCACTAAAAAAGCGCTATCGTAGTATAGCTTAGTCTAGTCTTTTCTAGTCTGATCAGCATTACATCGCAGCGCAAGCGTCATAGTTATCATTGTCATATTAGGAATAGTTGGTTTTACTGCATTAGCTTTACTAAAAGCGTTAATTCCAAGCAAAAAAAAACTAGAAAAAAAACATTCCAATTCCTTTCACATGTTTGGGTTCCAACATTGGAAGGTTGGCAGTAAAAACCTCCATATATTAGTTTTTCTGTGAAGTTAGCGCGATATATGTAGTGTGTGTGGTGGATAGAAATAAATAGGAACAAAAGCAGTAGCAGGCATAAAATAACACGCAGGAACTTAAAAATTATGCGTTGCGTGCCACTTTCCTACAAACTCTCGCGCTCCAGTAAAAAATATGGCTTTATTTTTATAGTATGTTCCTATGAAGGTGCTTAAAAAGGAAATTACTTAAATATATAGGTACAGACACACACCATATCTCGTAATCTCTGTTGAAATCGAGAGGTTTTTTGTGCATGGCAGCAGAGTTTTATAGGCTTTTTAGTTTTCTAATATAGTAATAATAGTGGGGTTTGGTGAAGCAGAGGAGAAAACAAAAGACAAATTAGAGATATTGGAATATTTTATTTTCTAAAGGTTAAATTATGGAAAGTGAAGGAAATACTCAGATAGAATTAAGCATAAAGAAACAAAATTTAACGGAACAAACAACGACAACTGCGTCAACAACGGGACGAATGAGATCAAAAACGCCAGCGAAAGTACAAAAGAAACAAATGCCTAGTTTGCCACGAAGAAGAAGAATCAGAAGTGAGCTGGATCGCTTGCTTAGTGATGAAGGGACGAGAAATATGTTAAAAGGGTTGAAGAAACCTAAAAACGCGAAACCAGTTACCGGTGCGGCTGCCGTATTTCGAAAACGTGCGATTGTTGGTGAGAATAACAACAATGGCGAAGCTAAAAGAAATGGGAAAATTGGTGTCAATGTCAACAGACGAGGAACGCGGGAGAGAGGTTTCAGAAACAGCGGTCGTGGTCGAGGGGTGATGAGAAGAGCAGGTGGTGGGGTAATTCTCCCTCCTCCCCCACCTCCAGTGAAAACGAGTAGTTCGAATCGGGGCAGAAGTAGAAGTGGAAGTCCGGCTAAAACAAAACTTGATGGAGGAAAAGATCACGGGGATCAAGATGAAAGTAAAATAGATTACAGGCTCGTCAACATCAGTAGAAGAGGTAATGTGGCGTGGATCACGGTGATTGGGAGTAACGGGGGTGGAGGGGAAGTAAAAGAGGAAAAGGAAAACGGTGATAATGGGAAATCAAGTAGACGACTGGATGGGGGATTTGGGACAAAGGTAAGAGGGAGAGGAGAATCAATTATTTTTTGTTAAAGAAATTACAAAGTATGCTTTCATAGCATAACCTAAATTTATTTTTTCTTTTCAGATTCTTCAATCAATAGAATGCGCATTCAGAACGCTGGAACACGACAACTCGATCTCTGTGATTGTACTTCATAAACAGCCATTCCAGGTATTTTTGCAACGGGATAGACGTTAGTGAGCTTCTCATTCCATCCTCTCGTGTTTCGGAGGGAAATAGCAGCGGCAGCAACAATAACAGTATCAATGGTGGAAACGGTGTTGTCAAAAATGCCTTCTCCAATCAGTTCTCTGGAATAATCCGAGCAATGAAGTAATTTGAAAAAAGATTTTTGCTTATTTAAAGAATTTGTTTTGAAATTGCATTTAATGCGTTAATAATATGTGTTACATTATATCTTCACGGAATTTGTTTTCAACAGGTCACTCATCACCACGCTAAACTCCTCTCGAAAACTTCTCGTCGCAAGCATAACCGGAGACTGTTGTTGGATTTGGAGTGATGATACTTCCCTTATTCGACCTTGTTTACGCAAATGACAAAAGTATGTTCAAATTTTACTACAATGCTTTAGGACAGAGTCCTGAATGTGTCGGGCTCATATCAGGTCATATAAAAGGAGGCGCAGTTGGAAAGGTAAAAATACATATTTGTATATGAATAGAAAAATAATGATGCAGAAGTAGTGTTTTGCAATAATGGAATTATTTATTCTTTCCAGTTAATGAATCTACTATACTTAAACACACCACTCACAGCGATAGAAGCGCAGTTATGTGGATTGGTCACGGAAGCCATGTGGCCCGCTTGTTACCAGGAAGAATTAGCCACAAGAATACACACGATAAGTACCAATTCCAAAGCCATGATCAAAAGTAAAAACATTGTACGGAATTTGAAACCCGTTGTAAGGATAAATGATCTCTGGGGAGAGTTTGGAACCCTTGAAGGAGAATGGGCAAGCCCCGAGTTCCAAACAAATGCGAGAGCGTACCTTTCATGTGATGGAGTCATGGAGGACTACAAAGGACTAAATGGAATTTAGTATTCTTTCTTGACATCTTTTGCATAACCTTATCGAGTAGCTATATAGTTTAACGTGTACGTGAGAACAAACGAATGATAGGATAATGATAATCAGTCATCGTACTTTTTGACAAAACCGCAATAATACGATTTAGTGATATTATATGAAATCAAGGATCTGAAAATTAAACTTGTTAAAGCTTGTAAAATTTTTGTATTTTTATTTGGTTTGGTTTTTTTTTTGAAAAAATAATGTGATTGTTGGTTGGTGCTGCATATTGTTACAGAGGTCAATGAATGAAATAAAAAAACGTTAATTATTTTTTGTATTTTTATTTGGTTTGGTTTTTTTTTTGAAAAAATAATGTGATTGTTGGTTGGTGCTGCATATTGTTACAGAGGTCAATGAATGAAATAAAAAACGTTAATTAAAAAACTTATTTAATAATCAGTCCATTTTCCTTCTTCCTTTGCGCTTTTTATTTGCATTTGGAGATTTCCCTGCATCTTCTGTGGAGGTTGAGGAAGATGGTGAGTTATTGTTGCCAAGAAGAAGCTCCCGAACAAATTTAAATCTTGACAGAAATCCAATCCAGACAATCCACCAACCTGCAATCATTAATTGACATTATTAATTAAAGTTATAACGCATTTTGAGGCTTGAGCATAAAAATTGAATCTTAAATTGTGCAAATTCACATGTCAAAATGTAACTTACCAAAGGCAACAAATGCAAACACTAAAACTAACGCCAAAATGATTCCTAGTGCAGTGACTATCCATTTTGAAATGGTGGACTCTTGATTAACAAAGGATTGAAGTGTTTGCAGTAAATTAAGCGCTTCTGTTGAAATTGTTGTGGTCAGAGATGACATAAATTCAGTAAAGTTAAATTCCACAGGATTTGGATGGTCAGTGGTGGGACTTTCTGGATTCATCTTTTTGGAAGAAGGATGCTAAATATAAAAACTTTTTAGGGGAACAAGAAATACGTCAAATAAACCATTTTCAACACATTTCAACTCTTTTGTTGTTCGCTATAGTTCTAGAAACCTGTGATTTTTGCGTAGTTGCAGATTTTTCCTGCTGATGTATGGAATATCACCTTTCTCTTTTTCGCTCTTCGCTTTTTGGTTGAAGAGAGATTTTGTTTATGTTTATGTGAACATATTATGCAAACTTTTACCTATTTTTATATGATTTTTCCTGTGAAATCAAAATGCGAAAGAAAACAAAGGAATAAGGAGAAAAGTAAAAGCACCGTAATAATATTTGACATACAATGAAAGTTGAACCTATAGGAAATATACTAAAGAAAGTGAGATAGATGTTAATGCGTGTATCTATGCGTGTATACACTATTTTTTCAAAAATTCATTACTTTTTGTTCTAAATTCTGAAGATTGCAGACATACGGTTTTAAGAGGGAAAGAAAAGTGTCAGGTAATAAAAATTCTCCCACGTCCACGGTTCACCAACGTCAGCGTCATTTATTTTATATTTCCACATAAGACAAAGTTGACTTGCTGGTGAATTGTCATACAAGGACATGAAAACAGTCAATTTACCTATTTGTTGAGATCGGAATGAATCATTAATCTTGTTTTATTGAAAATAGTAGTGTAAAAATAATTTATATGATTAAACTCCGTAAATTAAGCTATATTCAGTATTGTAGTTAAAATTGCGTCGCTAATGTGAGTCAAAGAGTTTATTTTGACTTTTGCATTTTGCGCACATGCAATTTAAGGAATTCAAGTCGTAATTCCAACCGTCAGTCATGCCATATCTCTAGTCTATTCAAAACAAAAATTATAATGTTAGGCCTCACATTTTGTATTTAATTTGCCAAATGAATTAATGAGCTGTTAAACTTCGTCGTTTGAAATTCATGTGACCCAATGTGAACAACGCATTCAGTGTAAATAAATAGTCAATTAACAAGCGTGATCAAGATCAAACCAAATTCTTGGTATATTTACAAAGTTCAATAAGATGGACTATATAAGTAAACTTTGGTTCCCATTACCAAAGTTCTTTTTTTGTTATTCAGCGAATTCGCTTTATTAACTTGAAAACTGGCAATCTTATACAACCTATAATGAATCAATATTTAATAAATTATTCATAAATGCTATATTTAAAGTTCAAAATATTGATATTTTTTATTTCATGAATGGCAATTGAAAAAGATGAAGACTAATAGTTAAGACTGAAGCAATATAAATAAAATCCATACATGGTATGGGTCCAATGGTTCACCTAAACCCAAAAAATTAATGCGCAATCAAAAATAAATTAATTTATTCATTGATTTGTTAGCAGTAAATAACTTGTAAATATTCTTCTGCATCACAATGTAAGGATTTCCTCCAAAAAAAGTTTCAAATCAACAAGTCCATATTCCAGTCCAAAAGTCCAATAACTTCTTGTGTCTGCTTGCGTTTGTTCGTTTCGTGTAGAATTGAATCGAAGGTGAGACAAATATAAATCGTTATCACCTACTATTTATTAAAAAAGTACCAAAATAAAAAATGCATGTTTTCTTCTTCTGCAAAATCTGAAAGAAAAATGTGGACTGAATTGCATCACTTAATTATATGAAAATTGACGATATTTAATAATTTTCCAATGAAGAGCTTATTTTAATGAAGTAAGACATAACTAGTATGTAATCATTTTCATTTCTCGTATAAATATGTAATGATGTACAGATCAACTAACTAGATTGACCGACAAACTCATAATTTTATATAACTTTCCTCTACTTATCATCGTCATCCACCTTCCAGCCTTTAATTTCTTTTTGATACTCCTTGATCTTTAGCATATTACGTTAAACCGGTCTCTTATGCACACGCAGCTCGTACTTCTTACAAAACCAAGTTTTATCAAAACAACAACCCATCCCACCTTTCGTCATAAAAGTCATGAAGTTTGATTGGCCAGTTCAAGTGGTGTGTGGCTTGTTTTGCAAAAATTTCATATATGAACTAGTATTTGGTGCTCTTATCTCGTGACTAATATGCTTGCTAAATACGTTTCAAAAGTGCAAATCCGCACGTAATCGGAAAAAAGATTGCTATCGCTTAGGTTTTATCAAGCCACACATTAATTGGAATAATAAATGACATAATGAACGTATCACCTCGCCCCCTTTTCTGTTTATCTCTTTTATTTAACAAGAAATCAAACACTCCTCAAAAAAGTTGACCGAACAATGTTCATATCTCATCCTGACTAAACTGCTCTTTTTCAGCGATAAATCCGGCCGAATCCAGTCCATACTCTTGTAAAATTTTCCAAAATCCCAAACCATAATTGACCCTAGTTTAATTTATTTGAGGAAGTCCCTTCAGATTTCAGAAAGTGGACAAGGATTTTTATAAAGAAGATTTGTAAGGACTTTGCCTTTAAAATTCTTTGTTTCTCTGTTCAAATGCTAAATGTATAGGAAAAGAAAAGCCTTAAAGATCTTAAAGGAAGAAATGGTTTAGGTGAAGAATGGAAAATAAAATGGAACAAGAAAGGTTAAAACAAAGTTAAACCACTGCTTCATCCACGCAGAGACATGAATTTCATTTCGTTCTATCTTTGTAAAACCTGTCAAACAACTCAAGAGGACATCATTGTTGTAAAGTAAAGCAAGGCTGGTGGAATATTCCATTCACTATCCCGGTCGAAAATGTGAACCTTTTCTCATTAGTATCGCCAAAATGTAGAAAAGAAGAAATAAACAAGAGCAACAAAGAATAGTAAAATGACTTTTAGCTGGTTTAGCTTGAGTAGAAGCATGAAACAAATAATATTATGTACCTATACCCCAACTATTGTTCAAAGAACTTTAGTTTATAAGAAGAACTTAACAAAACCCTTTATTTCTCAAATGTTTTATATATAGCATTATTACAATTCTCCTGCAGGAAACGAGATAGAAGGAGATTGCATAGACTCACTGTACTTGCTATCGGTGTGGGTTTTTCTCCAGTTTTATTAGTCTAGCTAAATTAGAAAATTGTTGAAGGCTCTCAGGTTAGAAATTTTGAAACAGCACACGCTACACTGAATCTTTGCTCCATATGATTGGCTGAAATAGCATTTGAATGAGGTGAAGCTTGTGAGATTTTATAAGACTTCTGTCTGGGTCTGGCTAGGTACAAACATTGTTCAGAATTCTACTGGATAATAAAAAATGAATTTGGATTTTTACAGGAAAAAGAAGCAAAGCTGTATAAATGTTCAACTTGTAAAAATTTTGGTTTTTATGTTTTAGCTTTTATATATCATATCATCATTTGAGCATCCGTTTAAGCGTCTAATTTCCACCCATTCCAGTTGGTTACAAACTTTTGTAAATCCTTATGTAAATGAAAGCATATTCAAAAAGACCTTGATAAGGATAATGACACTTGAAAAAGTATACCCATGCCCACATTGACACATATCATTTCATTTATAAAGTAATCTACAATTATTTAAGACTGCCTGTAATTCAAAAAGACTGTCGAAAAACTGACAATTTAAGGCGGTGCGATTTCATTTCAAATACCAGTAAAATTTACATGTTCGACTTTAATTTGGAAAATTTGTTTATGTAATTATAACACGATGAAAAATAATAAAGGTGCTAGCGTCATTCAAGAGAGATAAAGTTTATGTAAATTACGAACAAACAAAAACACAATTGAAGGTCATTAGTAAATGCTAGTGTGAACTTTTGCAATGATCTATAAAAATTGAAATCTTTACCCTCTTACCTAACAGAACTATCAAAGTAACAAACAATTTTTACGGCTTTACATCCCGTAATAATAGGTGGACTTGGGACTTGAGAACTGACTGAACAGGATAATTTGATTTTGCATTATTACAGCATTTTTGAATACAGATATTACAAGGTTTCTCGTGTAACAGTTTTGACATTCTCGTATCATGGTAGTTAGTTAAGCAAACGTGCTCTTATCATCATCACTACTTACACATTAGAACGCTGTCACTCGTCAGCAGCCTTGTCCTCATCATCACAAATGCATCATCACGTAGAGGTTTCTATTTGTTTTGAACCGTTTTTAATCTGGAAAAAAGTTTTTTATTCTGACTGGACTGACATACAGGTAGTCCAGTAAGCTAAAAGAATCTTTCAAAATCTTTTTCAATTTTTAATCCAAATGAAAACCTTTGTCATGCGAATTTATATTGTAAAGCCTTAGGAAATTTTACAAAAATTGTCCTGATTCTCGTCGTCACCATATGAAAAAGGGTACGCCAGGGCTAAATGCATTTTGTTTTGGCAACTGTGAGAAGATAACCCTTTTCAAAAACTAACATTTAACAAAGGGTAATAATAGTGTTTTTATATATTTCACTATTACTATTCTTGAAGCAGGAATCTTTCCACTGCTAATCCGCTTATACAACCTTGTTGCACTCAAAACTTGACGAACGCTCCACGTATATAATCATGAAATACAGTCGAGGCAATGAAAAGCAAACTCATACCAATTCAAAGCAGTGAAAACTCATGCTTCTTTCCCAGTAACATTTACTTTGGCATATATGTGTATTATATAAAAGGAAATATGATGTCAGAGAATAGCATAAAGGCATACGCAAACAAGTGACGAGAGACCTATTATAGTTAGACCGTCGTCCGTAGTAGTAGTTGCATATAACACGCTTTATTTTGACACAAAGTCACCCAAGTCCAAAGTACACACACAAATAACTCTGGAAAAATAATAAATCTCCTTAAAGGAAAAAAATTCCCATAAGAAAGAGAAGCCATAGTTCACCCGTATCAAACGATTGGAATATATATAAAAGAAAAATTCGTCAAGATGCTCTCATTAGTTCGCAATCAAGCAACAAGTCCTCATGTCAAACAAACCATATTTCGACAAATCAACCGTTTTTCTTCTACAACTCCGCCATTATCATTGGCCCGAAAGCTGAAAATGTTCGAGTGCACAACTAACGGAATTAGTGGAGCTAGGCTCGGAGCTTTGACTACGGCCAACCTCCAAAATCGCTGTGTGCATGATGATGCTCAGCACCACGACAAAGCCAAAACATATTGTGGAAGGAGGTCAAAAGGGAGAAGGGGCTGCTGACGCCAGCACTTCGAAAGTCTACACGATTCCAAAAAAGGTAAGCAGCACAAAGCTATAATATATTAGTGTAAGCTTAAGGTATGGTTGAAATTTTTCCGCATTTCATGATTACATGATTTTATTGCCCAGATTACACAATTCATTGACGAGGCTTCCCGAATCTGCAAACCTGACAAAATTCACATATGCGATGGCTCTCAAATGGAATTATGAAAACTTGATGAACCTAATGGTTCAGAATAAAATGGCAATTCCACTACCAAAATATGACAACTGGTGAGTAATGAACCATTCACACTTGAAAAAATATCTTTACAAATACCCACATAATAAAACTTTGATTATTATGTAAGCCACTCAAAACTTTGACTCATATAATTTATTTTTTAATTACAGTTACCTAGTCCGAACTGACCCCAAGGATGTTGCTAGAGTAGAATCGAAAACTGTGATATGCACAACAAACAAACGAGATGTGGTTCCAGCTGGCCTTAACCCACATCCGGGTGCTCTTGCAAATTGGATAAGTCCTGAAGAACTGAATGAAAAGTTGATGGAAAGATTTCCCGAGTGCATGAAAGGTAAGAATTGCAACCCGAGATATAATTTTTTGGCAAATATCTCGCATTGCCCCGTAACACCATCATTCATTCATTTATTATGATTTCAGGCAGGACCATGTACGTTATTCCCTTTAGTATGGGACCTGTTGGATCTCCTTTGATGCAAAATCGGAATTCAAGTCACCGATTCTCCCTACGTCGTAGTTTCAATGAGAGTAATGACCAGAATGGGCTTGGATGTCCTGAAAGTTCTCAATGAAGAAACTCCATTTGTAAAGTAAGAAATTAACATTTTGATATTGACTTTAATCATTTACTTAAATTGTCAGTCAGTATCTAATTACCATTTAATAACTTTAAACAAAAGGTGCCTCCATTCTGTTGGTGTTCCGTCCGCAAACTCAACTCCACATCCCACCTGGATTTGTAATCCAGAAAAAACAATTATTACTCATCGACCAGAGTCAAATGAGATCCTTTCTTATGGATCGGGATATGGTGGAAACTCTCTTCTTGGCAAAAAATGTAACTCAACTCCACATCCCACCTGGATTTGTAATCCAGAAAAAACAATTATTACTCATCGACCAGAGTCAAATGAGATCCTTTCTTATGGATCGGGATATGGTGGAAACTCACTTCTTGGCAAGAAATGTCTTGCTCTTCGTCTGGGATCTTACATGGCAAGACGAGAGTCTTGGTTAGCAGAACACATGCTCATCCTTGGAATTACCAACCCACAAGGAGTAAAACGCTACGTTGCTGCCGCATTTCCATCAGCTTGTGGAAAAACCAATCTGGCAATGATGACTCCAAAGTTGCCTGGATGGAAGGTTGAATGCGTTGGTGATGATATTGCATGGATGAGATTTGATAAGGATGGCGTCCTCAGAGCCATCAACCCTGAGAATGGATTCTTTGGAGTTGCTCCTGGGACCAGTGAAAAGACGAATCCTATTGCAATGCAAACTGTATTTAAAGACACCGTATTCACTAACGTAGGAGAAGTCGAGGATGGAAGCGTTTGGTGGGAAGGCATGGGAACCAGTTTGGAAGGAAAGAAGGTAACCAACTGGTTGGGAGAAGAAAATGGTAAGCGCTCCAATCGCTCACCCCAATTCCAGATTTTGCAGTCCAGCTAAGAACTGTCCAATCATGGATCCTGCATGGGAATCTCCCGAAGGAGTTCCAATTTCCGCAATTCTCTTCGGTGGAAGAAGACCAGAGGGAGTCCCACTTGTTTACGAAGCCTTCAGCTGGAATCATGGAGTCTATGTTGGAGCTAGTATGAGAAGTGAAGCCACAGCAGCTGCAGAATTCAAGGGAAAGATTATTCATGCACGATCCCTTCGCCATGAGACCATTCGTTGGCTATAATATTGGGGATTACTTTGGACATTGGGCAAACTTTGGAAAGAACTCTTCTTTGAAATTGCCAAAGATTTATCATGTCAACTGGTTCAGGAAAGACAGTGAGGTAAGCTTGCACAGAAATAAACTTTACATTTATTATACTTATGTATGCCAATGTAAATGACATTTCATTTTAAATATATTTTTATTGCTACAGGGTAAATTTTTGTGGCCTGGATTTGGAGATAATGTACGTGTATTTAGACTGGATCATGAAACGAATTGATGAAGGAGAGGCTCATAATACCCCAATCGCAAAGGAATCTCCAATCGGAGTTATACCAAGAGAAGAGGGTTTTAATGTTGAGGGAATGGAAAAGGTGAACTGGAATGAGCTTTTCCGTTTTGATAAACAATTCTGGGCTCAAGAAGTTGAACAGATTAGCAAATACTTTAGTGATAATGTCGGAAGTGATATGCCCAAAGAGGTTTTGCAAGAAGTTGTGGAATTGAAGAAGAGGATCAGTGCTGCATCGGATTAAAATGTACAAAAAATGATGTTTACGCAGGCGCGTTAAATGAGCGTGTAGGTTTAAAGTATTTTTTGAAGGAAAACAAACGTGATTTAAAATTTCCATCTCTTTAATTTTTATAACGTTTTATAAAATACTTTTAATTTTTAAGATATCAATAATTCAACATTAATTTAGGTAACTTATGTCCTTTACTTGTATTATATTTTTATTAAGTTAGCTATAATTTTACTCAGCGGATATGTATGCTAATAAACGGATGCGACGAATAATAAATTAATTCTGCAAAATGCCAGCAGAACAATAAAATAACAGATAATTTTCATTTTATTTTATTCAATGAATTCATCCTTTAGGCACAAAATAAAACCTACGTTCACCTACATTTTTCATGTATCAAAATCAGAAAAAGTGGAAGTGTTTGCTTTTTAATGCGGCATCATGATTTCGTACGAAAATTAGGTGAAAGCGAATAGATATTTAAGAAATCTTTTAGTTTCGGCACAAAAGTTTTCAAATTACAAATGCAAAATCGAAAAAATATTATCGGTATGAAAGTTATACATGCATGCAGAAAAACACCTTATGGTGACGGTAAGAGCACAAAAACGTTCTGTGAATTCACTTGTGCCCCATCTACCTGACCCTTCCTCATGTCGCTGAAACTTCATTTCTTGGTTGAGAAAACAGCTTAGGTACATATTAGGTATAACAAATTCCCTTTCTAACTATGACTATTTCATTGATGTACTATGCTGCCTTAAGAAACCTGCTAGTTGTGCTAAACTAGCCCCTCCTCCACTGAACAGCGCATATGCCTCTTCCTTTGAACATCTTCCTATTTCAAAAGACATAAGAAGAACAACCCTTTTTTGTATTTTCAAAGCTTCCTTGCAGAAAGTTTGTGGCTCTTTAAAAAACGGGATCGATATCGATAGAAATATGCGTACCAAAAACACACAGATCTCTGCATCAAATGACTATTCAGCTGCCTGTTAGTGCTGCTGCTGCTTTTAGATTTCAAACATTTAAAAAACATGATGAGAATAGAATAGTCAACTTTTCTATGTTGAACAAGAAGAATATACTTATTTTTCTTTTTTTGTAAATTTCTTCCTAGTGTACATATATATCGCTGTTACTGTTATGATAGTGTTGTTGATGACGATGTTGATGATCCACAATCCCTTCTTTCTCCCTTTTCCATCCCATCAGCTCATCAACATTGTCCATCCTAACAATGTTTGCTGACTTGACTCTATAATATTTTATATATGGAACTTACATACCCAAATTTATCAAAAAGAATTCAATCAAACAAAACCAGAGTGAAAAAAGTGTGCGATGATGAAGATGATACTACTGATGATGGTGAAAAACACACCAAACTATTATTTATTTATTTAAATCATCGAGGTAAATAAAAAGACAAAGTGCTCATGTTTAAAAGTTTGCACAAAAATAAATTTAAATGCAACTTTATCCATCCGATTTACTGCAGTTGTGCTGCAATTTAATTTATCATCAATGAAAGTGGTTGGTCACTGTGCTACTTTTACTTTAAAAAGTATGGATCGCATATATTATTCTATATTTTCAATCAAAGAATTGAAAATTTAGTAGAAAATTATAAATGATGATGAAGATGATACTACTGATGATGGTGAAAAACACACCAAACTATTATTTATTTATTTAAATCATCGAGGTAAATAAAAGACAAAGTGCTCATGTTTAAAAGTTTGCACAAAAAATAAATTTAAATGCAACTTTATCCATCCGACTTACTGCAGTTGTGCTGCAATTTAATTTCTCATCAATGAAAGTGGTTGGTCACTGTGCTACTTTTACTTTAAAAAGTATGGATCGCATATATTATTCTATATTTTCAATCAAAGAATTGAAAATTTAATAGAAAATTATAAAAGCAAAGAAAGTTTGTATTGTGCAAGTGCCCATTGCTATTCCAATTTGTCAAATAATTTGTTTTAATGTGGTTAAAACTGTAATTTTGTAGGTAGTGAGGATAAAAGAAAGTGATAAATCCAAAAATGTAGCAGTGAAAATTAGATCAATTGAAAAGGAAAAAAGGAGGGAGCCCTGAGAGAAGAAGAGTTTTTGTTGAAGAAAATGGGCTCTTCATCCTCTTCCACAGCAGCAGCAGCAACGGCAGCTTCATCCTCCTCAAATAATCAAAATCCATACGCACCTCATCACCATCAGTACTATCCCGCAAGGGGTAGTGAATATTCTGGTGGTGGTGCTAATCGTTACTTCGATGAATATTGCTATGGTGGAGCCTCGTATGGGGCACAATATAGCGGACAAAGTCAGCAAACAGCGCAGCAAAGCGTTCCACTGATGCAGTCCAGCGGTTCAAATAGGTAATTGTAATAAATTATGTTGAGCTCCGCAATCATTCATTGCGATTTGAGGCAAGTTGAGTGAAAGTAAAAATTGAGTTGACTTAACAATAATTTTTTTAAAAATGTTTAGGGATCTTTACCACGCCCCATCTTCCTCGCATGTTCCCCTTCAATCATCCGCTCTTCCATGTTCGTCAAAACAGGAAAAGAAGAAGAAATGGTGGAAAAGGAGAAGTTCCAGATCTACGGATCCGGGGCAACCTCTGAGAGAATTGTTGGCAAATTGGAGTCTGGGAGAGATTGTCGCCCTGGGTAAGCATGCAAATTCTTTTTGAAATAATAAATAGCTTTTTTCATGAAATGGGATGCATGGGCATCAGGAGAAAGTGCCTATGTTATAATTTGTAGTAAGAAGAAATTTAAGTAATAAACTGGTATATTTATTGTTTATGTAACAGTCCACGAGTACGAAACAATGACGAACGAAAAGGAGTTGTATATTCATGCCGAATCCTCTCGTCCTCGTGCCCCCACCCTTCGTTCAGACCTTGCAGATCTCCTCGATTTCAAATGGAATTCTGACGTCAATCTGGTTCTCCCGCCCGCTATTTTCCCAGCCCAT
>JAANSO010001124.1:2722-19395 GCA_036507315.1 Lepidocyrtus fimetarius | reverse complement strand
CATAGCCCTGACGCAAAACCTAGAAAAGTAAGTAAAATTCCTTTCTACTATATTTGCAGTACCCATGCCTATCGGAGCTTTAACATTGAAGTAATGAGAGAACTCTACGAAATTGTCAAAATGTAGCTAACGATAAGTTGTTTTGGTAACATTTTTCAAATTATACTTTGAGAATATTTTTTTTGCTTTTGTTTGTAAACTGTAATACTAGATTTAAAAGTGTCTTCTATTGAAATAGAGATAGCCATATAGTCTTCACACAGAGTGAATGGCTTGTTTCAGTTATATAAATTGCTACTCTCTTTTCAAAAGACAAAATTGTCACAAAGCATAAGTCCGTCCATAAGTAAGTTATAGTGTCAGTAATGTCGTGCTCTCGCCCTAAGAATGATTATTTGGTTCTTCTCCAGCAGGGTAATCACCCAAAATAAACACGTTCTAAACGAAATCCTTGATACCAGGAATTTTTAATAAACTTTCAGACTAAACTTACAGTTGATACTGGTGCTCACCAGGAAGTACTAAATGGGGGATTCCATGAAACTGCAGGGACCCCACTGGCAACGTCACAAACTCCAAGTCCAGCCCATGCTCGTGCAGCAGCAGCTTTTACTCAAGCTGGAGCAATGTCTACTACTGCAGGTATAAATAGTACAACATAATTGTTCCACATCAATTCATCAAATCGGATAATCAAAGTCCAAATAAGAATTTGTTTGCAAAGTAAACAATCCTTTTTTCTCTTCCGTGTAAATAGACCACTGCTTGGCGGAAGTGGACGAGCGTATTCAATTTAAACCTACAGAAAATGACGAGTATTCCTGTCGGCTTCATATCCAGAATATTGCTCAAGGCGGTAACTCAATCATTTTTAAGGTGATTTTTTTATTTTGCTCTCATTTCACCTACTTTCTATACCAAGCCAAAAAAGATGATGGAGTATGTATTTGACTCTATTTGAAAAACCTGAACAAACTTTTCGTTTTTCCATCATAGATTAAGACAACGACGCCGGATCGTTATAGAGTTAGACCGACGATTGCGGTAATCGAGCCAGGCGGCACGGCAAAAGTTCCAATTACCTCCCAACCTGGGATTTCAGCTGCTCAGATTCAACGGGATCGCTTCCAAGTCCAAGTACTAATTTTACCGAAGGATATGGTGAATGATGATAGCTGTGAGAGCGTAAGCTCATCAACACAGTCCATCCATAATTCCAGCCTGGCGGATCTTAACAGTATATTCAAGGTAAGGAAAAAAGTTATTGAAGCTCCTTGCTGTAACCTCGATTAACTAATTTCTATTCCAAAATATACTTTCTCGTCATCATCATCAACATCGTTATCTCATTTTCTTACGTGTACTCGGCTCTTCCTGTATCACGTAGGAAATCAAATCTCATCGAAACCAACGGCATTGCTTGAAAGTTGGAATATATCATCATCATCATCGCATTAAGGTTTTAGCTCAAAGCACTTATTTTGTTTCGGTTTCATTTTTCCCCAGTAGCGAAATTCCTTATTACCTTGTCCCACAAGGCATATCCGTTGTCATAAAATATCTTTGAGTGCAATCTATTTCATTCCCTATTTTGTACGAATTTGTGTGTTCGTGCGTGCGACACGCTTTCACTGCATGCATATTGCATTATATATCATCATTATCATCAACTCTCATAATATTCCACACCAAAACTGAAGAAAGATGACGCATAGTTAGGGAAATTCCCATATGTATTCTTTTCGGGGAGGAAGAACTAAAAAGAGAGTGAGACTCACGCGATACATAAACTAGGGAAAATGGAAAGGTGGTTGAAGTTTTATATGGTGTGTGGTGAAAGCATGTCGATATGGAGCGGAAATTATGTAAATGATAAAAGGCAATAAAAGGAAATGAAGAAAGCCTGAGCAGAAACCATAACTAACTCAAAGGAACCTAAAAAAGAAAGAGTCATGTCGCACATCTCCTTTTTTATTACATTATACCTTCCAAAGATTTCCTTTTCCAGTCATTTTTCCAAACATAAAAGAAATTTCCCAGCTTGTTTTCAATGGGACTGTAATGAGTAGGACAAGGCATTATAAAGTGTTAGTGGAGATCAGAGTTGTTTGGTGGTAACGTTCTTGTTGATGATAATGATGATGATGGCGGAGAACAGTTTTATGATGATTACATCATTTGAGATTGTCTTGCTGATTATATGAACGATGATGACGGGAATGGTTTTTAAGAGGTAGAGAAAGGAGGGTATGAGGACAACGGCGGCATGCCAGAGAAGTGGTCGTATTGATCAATCTTTTGGAATTCATTGACATTTATTATTATTTCCAGAGGCTCATTAACTCGTCAGGAACGGGAGTGGATACGTTTAAGGTCGGCGTGAGTGTAGAGCCAAGAGCTGGAGATACCGGCGGCGTTAGCACCGGGCCTACCGTCTCCATGAACGAGGAGAGAATGAGGAAAGGTCTTGAGGATTTGGAGAAAAAGGTCAGGCTCAAGAAAAGCTTTTGATGCCTTAAATTGCTTAGCTTAACAGAATGAAAATAAAAGAGAAAGAAAAAAGGAAATGTTATTAAAATCCTTTGCTCGTTTAATAAAGCCTCTCGATCATTTTCTTATTATTGTTTCAGATTACCGACTCTGTGTACAAGAAAGTTCAGCCGAAAATGGACCGAATCCAAACGCTGATGTATATTATTTTAGCTATTCTTATTGTCGTGTCTGCTGTGATGATAACGCTTTTGGTCAAAGCCAAAGGTGGTGCAAATCCTGTTACTTGTATGCCATCAACGGATGGAGCATGCGGCAGTATTGGAAACTGTAATAACAAGTTTATGGGGGGAATTCAAAAGTAATACTGCTGCTCGTTCATTATATAAAGATTGGGGGTAGAATTGAGTACAAGGAAATTATGTACGTACAATGATATAGAGCTATTAGTATAGGTTTCAAAGTATTCCAGTAAATTATTATTTTTGAAAATGCCAAAATACTTTAAGCAAAAAGCGTTGTATTATTGCTAAATAATTATATAAGTAGGAGTGCAGCTTTTACTCAGGGGTATAAAAATAGAATTGAAATAAATATAGAGAAGAATGGGGAGAAAAGGGGTGGGTGGAGAATAATTACCTAAATTATTTTATTGCATTGCCAGCAAAATATTTGTATTCTTTCATGGCTTCATACTTAACTTAAACTGTCATATAAAATCCTGAAAAATGTTTTTAATAAAAAGCGGCAAAAGCTTTAATGAAGATTTTATTACAGTCATTCAAGAAATAAATTTAATTATTCCAATGTCCACAATAATTTCATTTACTCTCCAAACATTAAATTAAAGTAGTATAACGCTACACAAGCACACTACAAACATCATTTCCTATTCTCAACATACCCAAAAAAAATATGTTCCAATAGTACTTATATAGCATGTCTGTAAAGAAGTATTTCAAGGCTGGCTCCTTTTTCCTTTCTTTCATCCTATTTTTATTACCACTGGAATGTCAAGGAGAGCTTTTTCTCCAGTCAAGCGAAATAATTTCATCATTATCGTCATTAGAGAGTTGTGTAGACGCTTTCGAATTGGATTCACTCAATTTTATAAATTTTTTCTTGGTTCATTTTACTCTTCTTGTTTGCTGTTTCTAAAATAGTTGAAGTAAGCAAAGAAAGAGGGGAAGCTGAAAACATCTTAACTTGCAAAAATTTCAAATTCATGCACGACTGAATTAAAGTGAACAATTTTCTGTAAATTCATTTGGAACAAAAATGACTTTATTTCTTGTCATTATCATTTCCCAGCAAAAAAACTTACATTTAAATCTTTTCTTCTTTTTCTTTCACTAACTTTATATACCATTTTTTCAATATTCTTTTTATTCCCACCAATTCTCTTACAATAATAGCAATTCTGTTTCACAGAGAATGATGATATATATTGATAGTAACACATTATTAATTATCAGTATTTTAAAATGTTGGAGAAGGATGATATTGTTTTCTTTGGAACAAAAATGACTTTATTTCTTGTCATTATCATTTCCCAGCAAAAAAACTTACATTTAAATCTTTTCTTCTTTTTCTTTCACTAACTTTTTATATACCATTTTTTCAATATTCTTTTTATTCCCACCAATTCTCTTACAATAATAGCAATTCTGTTTCACAGAGAATGATATTGATAGTAACACATTATTAATTATCAGTATTTTAAAATGTTGGAGAAGGATGATATTGTTTTCCTTTGTTTTTATCGCTTTCATTAATTTATTTTCTTCAAAACTCTTTTTTCTTGCTATTTATTATTATTTACTAGTGTATGCATAAATATTTTAAAGATTATATAATACGAAAACTGTTTGGAAAGTATTGTTTTTAAAAAGTCAGTAACATCTTTTTTCTTGAAACACTGATGATTACGTTAAATATATAAGTAAGAAATTAGACAACATCTCAAACTACGTTTCAATACAAAGCTAATGTTTTGTAACTACACTTAAAATTAGGTATTAGTTCATTTAGAAAATCAATTAATGTACTTATTCCTGTCTGATGATGTATTGATGGTCATGTTGCTTTTTTCACTAGAAAACATATATGGATGACGATTGATGATAATGATGCAGTAATTTACTAAATACATTCTTGTTTTGTTAGTCAGACAGAAGAAGTTTTTGTTCTTATATAAAAGTACATTTTTAACATTTGAAATACAAACAAACCAACGCCAAATGAGCGCAATGTCAACAAACACACAATCAAAACCTTATTCATTTGTCATCATTATAGATAATTAAAAATAAATATAACAATTAGCATTATGTAATCATTCTTGAGTAAACTTAAATTACTCATAAGAAGTAGAGAATTTTTAGTTTTTCCATTCAGTTTTCATTTCGGGGCATAGATACTCGTTTTTTACTACTTTCATTTTTCTAGTGAAGTTGAAGAAGAAGAGAGAAATGTAAGAGACAAGCACACGCATGCACTCTATTTACACAATTTAACAGCATTCAACAACAAATTTTTGCTTAAAAATCGTAATAGTATGAGCTATTTTGCTAATCAACTTACTAGACAATACTTATAGAATTGTTAAACGCTCTTTTTTTGCACAGATTTAATTATCATCACTATTGTATAAGTGGAACTGCCAATTATTATTACGTTGTAAAATCTATTGCTTTATTTTTTGTAAGTACATTTTTCAGCAGTTATTTTCACTTTTTAAAGAATAAGATTTGTCTCGCTCATCAACTACTTTATTTTTTAACTTATTTGTTATTCTTATTATACGAACAAGAAAATGGGTTTTATCATAAATAAATAATCTATTTTTGATTTTGTATAATGAACACTGCGCACGTCATATCAAAAGCTAAACTTTAAATGCGTAATTATCCAGAATATTATTTATTAAACACCTACATTTAAAAAGTTTTAAAATGTGTCTTTAATTAAAAGTACTCCGGTTTTCTATAAAACTGATTAAAGTTCTATTTATACTGATCGACAGTAGTTTTTAAAGTAGCAATGAAAATTGATAAAAATTATTTGCTTTTTCCTCTCGCTGCTTTTGCTGCTAATCAAATAATTCAATCGGCTCACGCAAATCCTATTACGGTCATTCATTAGTCAGTCCGCTATTTAAAAACCGTTTTTTTACTTTTCATTCTGTTGCATTTTTGTTGGAAACATGCGCTTTACTGGCTAACGCGTGAAGGTAAATAATTTAACTGTTCTTTCTTGATTCTACAATTACTTCCTAATAAACTTTCTGGATTGATTTGAATATATTTTTAAGGTACATAATTTATTTTTCATTTTTAAATGATGATTATTATTTGCCCTACTTGTCCAACCAACTCTCTCACAATGATTCAGTACAGTTTTTTTCTTACTCAAATTGAATAAATTGAAATCATTAATTTGCTACTACATGACGTGCCTAAAGCTTTTATGCGTTTTGTTTTTCTGGTAGATTTACCACAAAATCGATGTAAAAATAATTACAGGTAATTACAATGCTCCATCAGGAAAAATGTGCCTATTTTGCATTCGGTATACATAGTAAGCGCAGAAGAACTCTGGAAATCTAGTCTTGGTATGAAATAAAAACTGTTTTTACATTGTCCTTGACGAGAAATTAAGACTTTTTTGCTGATAGAGGAAAATGTTTTGCGTATATAGCGCGCAGCGGTTAGCGAAACTAATTTCCTTTTTCTTATGAAAAATTGCGTGCAACAAGAACACCAGCAACACCACACCAACAAATAAGACCGCATTATTTGCAAAGAGATACGTATGGAAAGCACCCAAAAAATGACATCACGATTTTTGCAAAAAACTGCATAATATTCAACTTACATAATACAATTATTATACCTACCCGCAAACAGATTAATACAACAGATAGCTGTAATAATACAGCAGAGACCAACAAACATTACATTAATTACTTTTTTACAACTTTAAAAACATTAAATTCTTGAAATGCTACTCATAGAGAATTTCGCTTTGATGAATCGGTATTTAGGCCCTGCCGTCATTATCTTCTTGATGATCGCAAAGTATGAAAGGAAAAGAGGAAAGAATATGCATGTATATAGCCTATTGAACCAGCCACATATTACATAGTAGTTAAGTAATCCATCATTATTATTATTTTATTATTCATGCGTTTTATTTTTGACCTGCAATCCGCTTAAATCTGCAATTGAATGAAGGGGGCAACCTTGCTTTTGCTGCTTGCGTTGTGCTTCTTATATTCTAAACCATATTTCCTTTCCTTCTTCGTCATCAGTCTTGAACAAAAACCCCAATTTATTTACCAACTCAAATCAGGAGAGTCTAAAGTAAAAAAATTAAGTCAAAAACTCGATTCCAGAAAAAAGTAAAGTGGGGTTGAGTGACTAAGCTTGTATAAATATAGTAGAAAACAGAAGCATAATTTACAACCATTCCATTTACTGTCGTGATGTATGTCGGGAGGAAAATTGCTTCCACACTCCAACATCATTTCCCAGTAAAAAAAATAAGGAATGAAAGGAACATGGCTCAAAAAGTACATAGTCAAAAAAGCAAGAGCCATAATGTGTACCTGCCTGAAATACTGATCAAGGGAATGAAGGTCCACTGATGAGAGAGAAAACTCGAAAATATATAACAATGCTCATTCTTTACTTGTATATATATGACTGCTGCTGTTGCTGAGAGTTTTGGAATGAGGAAAATCTAAAATACATGAACAGAGAGAACACTTTTCTCTGTGCTAAAGGCTAAAAGTTATGCTGCTGCTGCTGATTATATGGTTTAGCCGTTTCTCGTGCAATACTGCTCCTGTTGGTTTTGGTATTATTATGTGACGTGATGACGTGATATTTTGGAAGTTTTTTTTTCAACAGAAGAAATGGGAAAGAGAGGAAGGAAAGGGGAACGGAAAATTGACCTCAATGGAACTTCTTCTCGTCTCTTGTAGTAATAATAGTAATAGTAGGAGTTGTAGTAAAGTAAAATGCATGGCCAAACTAAGCCGATAATGCTTCTCTTTCTTTACAACTTTATATATAAGCTTTTGCCTGTATTTCTTCTTCATTGGACGTAAAGCACATCGTATGAATCGCATTTCCTCATTTCATTATTTTTCTAAATATACGCAACTGCTTTCATACTCCTGCTCCTGACTCTTTTTAGCTGTTTTCAACATTTCCTTCCCCATACCGTAGAAGAATTCGGCAATTTTTTTGTATATTTTAGATCAAGACTAAAGACAAGACCACCAACAACTCGAGCATGGCTAGATCTACTGCGGTGAAGCTTTGCGCGTTTTGTGTCTAGCTGTGAGAGAAAGAAAATGTCCTTCTTTTCCCCATCATTTCAGCAATAATGATAACTTTTTGCTTGGATTTTTGGAATGACTTCTTGAAGAGTTGGACCTTTTTTGTTGCTACTTTATTCTAGGGATTAGTGCACATACAGGCAAAAAATAAATGATTCGCAAAGCTTTTACTATAGTAGAGCGCAATCGATCAATGATCCGGCAATAGATTCTGTTTAAAACTAGTTTCCGGTTCTTTTTATTTTCTTAAGCTTGAGATAATCCAGGAAAGAAAAGGAGCTTTTCGTACAAAGCCCAATGCTCGTTTGGTCTAAACCGTCACGTTCCTCTTTACATTTTTAAACGAGGAGTGAGCATTATATGGCATTTTTATTGCAGTGGTGTAAACCAAAAACAAGGAATAGGTGTGATGATGAATGGATTCTCTCAACAACTATATTGGATACGTGCACGGGTTGCACTCCTGTCATTGTAAAAGTCAAATTTAAATTTTGATAGCGCTTTAAAACCGATCTAGCTCTAAAATCTTTAAAACCCCGCATGAGCGTCTTGTTGGTCACGTTAATAACAAAAATGGAAAGGGACTCTGAGTTTAGAAATGACATCATTATTTGAAGGTGTAATGCATAAAAATTGACTTACTCAGCTTTCTGGGTAATAAGTCAGCAGCAGCGGTATCATACCTATATGTATCCTCTCATCTCATCATCCAATTGGATGCAGTGTCAACAACATAACAGCTTCAGCATAATAAAATTTTTAAAAACTCTCTCACTCCAATGCTGACATTACACAATTCTCATCATTATTATTATTTCATTGTTATTGTTATTACAGTATGCTAAAAACGACCTTTTAAAACCAGTAATGCATTAATTATTTTATGGCAGTGTCCTTGTGAAAGCGTTGTTGTTAAAAATGATTCTTCAATACGACTTAAATATAGTTAACTCAATTTTTAAGCTATTTAATCTGTATATAGTTTTTTTTATATTTCAAGGATGATAATTTTAACGAGATTTGTATGCACAAAGTCAGCATTGGAATTGGAAATTTAAAAAAAAGATAATATATTATATACCTGAGAGAATATAAACCAATCGCATTTTTTTCTAAACTCCTTTGAGGTTTCTCTCTCAATTATACCTTCAATTTTTAAATAGATTTAAAGTAAAGGACATTTTTGCACAGAGAGAGGAAGGAAATGAATAAATAATAAATGGTGTGAGGGAATGAGCTTCACCCCCGTAATTTCAACTTGTCAATTACATAGACTTGCTGTGGCAGATCAGCATGTATGAATGCCAATTACGCAGGTATTTCATTGCCGGAAGGTACATGGGCTAAAACTATGTTTATTTTTTGAAAATTGGTTTTAAAATGATGTCGTGTAAAGCCGACTCCTTTACACGTGTAACAAAACTAACAAAAGTTATTAACGGTAGTTGTTTAAAATTGGGTAATAAAATCTACGGCCTTATGTAAATTAACGTTTGTGAATTAAAAACATTATAGATTAGTCAGATTTCTTGTTTGGAATTATGCAGTAGGTGAAGTAATTTACGAACAAACACTGAAATCAAAACCATTTGCGGTTAATAACAAATAAATACACGGAATAAGACGAATAATATGGAATGTATTCGGTATTAATATGGAATTTCATGCAAAAAATGAGCCAAATGGTAAGTTTTTTGGGAAGCGGTTTAGGTTTTTATGATGAATATGAACATATCAAGCAATAAATAAAAAAGAAAACAAAAAGCAAACAAAAATATTAAAAGAAAAGAGTCTATTTCAAAATTTCGGAAGTTATCAAGCAAGGACGATGACGAAGGAGGAGGAGGTCCTTTCTTCATCTTTATCGCAGATTATTTTCCTTGTCTTATCAGCGATTAAGTTATATTTATGCTTCTAGATAAAATATATATGTAACAGTATTTTAGTAACAAGTTTTTAAAAGTATTTTTCCACTACTTTTGTATTTAAGTGACTACAGAAAACGACTACTACAAAGACTACTTGTTTTTATCCTTTGAAATCCCTTTTCACTCTTTTTAAAAAGAAAATTGGGTGCTAAAACATTTTAAATTATACTCAACCTCGCTGTTCGTATTTCAATACTAAAATCGTAATATTAATAATTCTCTCGTGCTTAAATCCTATTAAATATACACACAATATTTATAAGCTTAACAATAAAAAACTTGGAACGTTATTGTTACAAAGTATTCTATTATGAATATAACTTTCTTTTTCTTAATAGTTAAATATCTTATTTATAGGCGCGAACTGTCTAAAAAACTTGCTAATTTTGGTTTCCTTCTTGAAGAAAAAGTTTGCGGTAGAATAGAACTCCAACATTTACATAGTAATCTTACAAGCAAAACACGCAAAAACTGTACACTCGTATATTTCAATTGAGTATGTCTATTAGCGTAAATAGTATATATACATATTTTATGTAATCATTTTGGTTTAATAATGACACGCCTTGTCTATAATTAATTAACACGATAATACACAAAAGTTATGCTCATTCTTGTATCTTACATTTTTATGCACTTGAGGAACTATTTTTAAGACATTATGATTGCCTTTTTAACTCCTTTATACAAATAATTTCAGTAATATTTTATATCCATAAAAACTAACTTTTTTGTTCTATTACTTTCTATTCAACCAGAATGATTTTCAATGCCATGCTTCTTGACTTTTCCAATTTAAATCCTGCTTTTGCAAGCTACATAGCCTATACCTAGTAAGTTCTACACGCTAGATTGTATTTTTGAATGATTTTTATACAGTCTCTTTTAATATTTTTATAGACAGAAAACCTTATATTCTCTGCTGTTAACTATTAGTATTTTTATACATGGTAGTGAACAAATGCGGTTTGACTTTTACTGATTATTATGTAATAATTATTAGGAAATCAGTCAGATATATGTTTACGTAATTGTTTCAAATCATACAAGAGAAAATCTGAAATAATTATTTCATATGACTATGTATAAACAAGGTAGTTATTAAAATGCGGAAAATGTTTGTAAAATCTGAATTAAAAATGACAGAAAAATGTCTGTTTTCCTATTTTTTAAAAAATAATAAGCATTCTCGCTAATTTAACACGGTAAAAAGTTTATTATTTTGAGATAAAATTTCCAGCCTTTTCAGGTAAAGATGTGGTATATAAATTTAAGGTATTTTTATCAGTATTTTATTATTCCTCTTCACCCACTACTCCAACCGATTTTTGTCTTCTTCGATATATTATTCTTTTGTCCTACTTTTCTGTTTTTTACTTAGCTTTATCAGCGCATAAAAATACACAATTTATTTTCATCCTTACAATCTAAATTAACGCTTTAATATTTAACGATAAACAGAAACATGCTTTTGCAGACTTAAATGTAAATCACGATGATGATTAAAAGACTATTGAATAGAAAAACGTGCGACAAGAGGAAAGCATTGAACATTTTTTTGTAATATTCTAAATATTTTTTAATTATTATCGTTATTACTATTTGAATTATTTTGCTACAGCATTTTTTGAAAATACTTCTTTCCTCTTCATTAATTTTTGCCTTGCGGTGACATTGAATGTTTTTGATGAGAGTTTTTATTTACATGTCTATTTTTATTGAACAATTAAAGTTTTGTTTTGAGTATTTCCTGGAGAACCAAAACTTCATTAATAGGATTGCTTCCTTATATGGAGATTTGCTGAGAGAAGATGTGTGTTGAATGATGAGGGTCAAAAAGAAGAAGAGAAAAAGGTTGATGACTCAACCCTGAGCCGTTCATAGTTCATGTTATAGTAGTAGTACTACATACACACATGCTTGTTTTTTAGGGAGAAGAAGAGAAACATCATTCCCAGTTGACTCATCTTTTAAGAAACAGTCATATAAATTCCTTTTTATATCATCCATGATCCATCATCAATAAACATGTTTTCGTTTTAATATTCATTCGAATAGCACTACTCATTCATTCCCAATTCACTATATTCACTCACATCGCATCTTCGTTTTCTTCTTCATGTCACACGGTCACATCATTATTATGATTAACGTCATGCGATCTTGTTTTTTATAACAATCCTTATCATTCCACCGTCTCTCTTTCCCATTCGTTCCCACACAGACGACAACAGTCAGTAAGTCAATATCAAAAACTGAATTGAACTGGATAGATTAAGTAAATTCATTTGCACAAAGATTCACATGTTTTTCTCTGTCTTCATTCATTTATATTAAGGTCATTCATAATAATAATAGTAAGTGAAACAACAACACTGTCAAAACACACGGGTATATTATTTGGCTGCTCTTTGAGACGCGTAGTAGTAGTAGTATTTAAGTGTAACGCGGCGCAGCATGATATTTCATCATCGTCTGTCAATCAATCACTAAATAATATAATTGTTTTCTGTTGTAGTTACAAATACTACAAAATACTACTCCAGCAGATCATATGAATATGTGGAATATTTAACCACGAGGAGATTAATTGCATTGCACACGGCACCATTATGCATTCATACATTTACATTGTACATTTTGAATAACTTCCCTTACACGTTTTTGTATTTGTCCTTAAAACGTGCCGGTAGTAAGTGAGTAAAATGTCTGCTGTGATTGCTTATTCATTCATCACTGTAGCATAAATTTATCTTGAAAAATAAAGGAAAAGTAGGTTCAATGCCAAAACTGTGGCAAAAGCAATTTGTCTGACTTGTTTTTAGGAAAAAGTGAAAGGAAAAACGAGGTGACTCTTTTTTGGATGTAAATATTTATTTACTGTAAACTGGAAAGGGAAGTGGGACAAGAGGAGCAGGGAAGAAGCGGATGCCAACTTAAATTCATTTAATTGAATAGGAACGACGGACCGACATTAAATTGCAGTAGCTATATACACTTTGCGTTATTATGTTGATGGAAAAATGAAGCTGAGCTGAGGGAGAGCCACTGAAAACTATAGAACTTTGGTAGACACAGCGGTGATGATGATGATGATGCGGTGTTGGATTATCTAATTTTGTGAACGAATTCTTGGCTCATGTAGCAGGAATAACGACAAGGGAAAAACTTTTCTATTCTGCTTGACATATCTTTGTCACTTTTACTTTCAGATTTTTGACATGGAGCAACGAGGTACAATAACTTTTCTCTAATGTCAGTCAAAGCATATTTATTTACACAGTATCATTTTTTTGGGTAAGTGAATTTCCTTTGCGACTTTAGCTTAGGTCGGGGGTTTTTTACAAGAAATGTTTTTAAGCAAGTAGCTCTTATTTCTGTAGTAAAAACCAGGTATAATATGGGCAAGAGTCATAAAATAGTCTAATGAACTGCTCTACGTCAAAGAGAGGCTTTACTTTACACCAAAAGGTAGATACTTTTCTTCTATTTTTGCTTCTTTTCCTGACCCCGAGGTCGAAGGCGAATGTGTGAGAAAAACTGTAAGGATAAGATAACTTGATGATAAAATTGAATAAAACAACCTCTATTCACATAACTCTCTTAACTCTTCTCTGAGAGGGTGATAACTTTGACAGATTTATTTCAACTCAGCTCAATTTAAAATTTTCCAATCTACTTAAGTTCATTCTTACTATGATGGCTAGTGATTTGGGGAGACTAGAAAAGGACAAGGACAGGAGAAGTCAGACAAGATGATAATCAAAATAGCAGATAGTCAAGTTTCACTTTCCACTTTAACTTATTTTATTACAGTTTACATTGTCTCTCTCATTATTACTATTTTATTAAGCTTATACTTAAATTTAGCGAACACTCTTTGGTTGGTTTGTGAATGCTTAAACGAATCTTACAAGTAGACTAGAGTTTTTTTATTCCACACTCTTTCTTTTCCACTACAACAGTTTTTTGGTATTCTCATCCTTATACTCTCATGATTATTCACTGGATATGCTCAAAGACATTTGGTCAATCCTTTTTTGTTACGAGACACAGACCTTTTATAAAAAGGTCACAGTCATAATAAAATGCATTTTTAAAATTGTATACAGTCATCATTTGGGGCTCACGTTCCAGAAAGGATTAATATTTGTCTGTTATTTTCTCTAATTTCCTGGAATGTCATTTCCCTTGCACCTCATTTCCTTTTCTCGTGGTTATTGGAACGTGGATAGTCTGAAGAAATGTTTATTTTTGTTGTGTTAAGTGTGAAAGGGAGCACGTCGGATTCATCAGCAATCAACAAAATTATTATTGAGTTTTTTCCCAAGCATATATTAACAGAGAAGAACCAGGACAGTGGAAAACCTTTTCGAATGGAATCGCACGCACGGTTAATTGCACATAGACACACTTTTCTATTTTCCTTCGTAGTTTTTTTCATCACTGGTTGAAGAAACGTGTCTGGGAAAGTGTTTGAGCTGGCGACAACGAAGACGATGATGATGGGAATTTAAATTTGGGATTCATACGGAAATGTAGGTTTTTACTGTAATCATCACGTTTGATCATTGCATTTATTTTCTTTGAAGAAATTCGTGACGATTTCCATTTTCTTCGTTTGCATTTATTGATGTCGTTTCATGTGGAGAGCGAGATGATCGGATCTGGAGAAACATCGGTCGCAATGAACACATTTGAAGGGTTTTGCCCCAGTATGCTTCCTGTAGTGTCTTGTCAATTCATCAGATCTTGCAAATCGCCATTCACAGCCTTCCCACATGCATTTATAAGGCTTTTCACCTGAAACAAATTAAAAATGAATTGGATTTTTTTAGTAATTTTCGCATGAATAATTAAGCATACTTTTACTAATGCAATCAGGAAAAATATTATACTACAATTTTTTATGCTTGGGTTGTTTTTCGCATATTATGCGATGAATCATTAAGTATGCAAAGAAAACTGATTAGAAAACTGCAATAACTCACAAAGGCATGTTCCACCAGTATTATGTATGTACTCATGAATTTTTAATGATTCAATATAAAATTAAGTAATCAATCAGGGTAGAAGCTTTATACAATTTTTGCGGTTATATTTTTTGAAAATAGTAGGACAACATAAAGTACATTTTCAATTCAATTTTGTTGAACTAAACCCGAGATAAATACCAGTTTTTTACTCTTCCTCCTCCCCCTTTTTTTAAAAAAATAATTTTTATGATGGATTGGAAAAACTTAGTTTGTTTCTTGCAATAAATTTCTTTATCTGCAACTGTATTTACTGGCAATCTACAGACAGAAATATTAACGTAATAGCCCATAAACTTCATAACATGTTGATATTTACAACCTGGCGTTCCAGAAAAGGGAAAACATCAAGCCTTTTAGAAATATCATCCATCAATATTTTTTAAACATCACAACAGCCCTTGCCAAAGCCATCAATGCCGTACCAGGCTTCCTTCTATCCTTCCTTTTCGTTTTTCTTTTCTTCAAAGAAAAGTTATGTATTATTTTTAGATCTCATAATATATAACGCTTTCATTTTCGCTAGCCCACACAGTAGTCCTTCTTTAACAAAATAATTTATCCAACAGAGAAAAAGAATGAAAAAGAGAAAGAAAGCCAAGACGAGGTAAAAAGCTCAAAATCACAAAAACATTCTACAAAACCACGCTACTTTTTACTCAAGACGGACGGATCGATATGAGCTGTGGATCAATAAAACACCAAAAGTAAAATGCAAGAAGAAAAGGCAGTAAAAGAAGAAGACGAAAAAGAAGAGAAAGAAAAGGGAAAGAAAATAGAAGGAGGAAAAAAATGAGAGTAAAGTGTTCCCTGCAAGAAAGTAAAGCAAAACCAGGTCTGCTCTGCTGCGGTCATAGACACTGCTTTTCAAAAACATCGCTTTCACTAAAAATATAATGCCCCTTGTATTCCAATTTTTGCCTAGAAAATCGCATCGCGATAGCCTATATATAGCATACCAACAACCTTCTACTATCGTCGGGCTTCCTTCATTTCATTCTGTAGACGCCATATACATTCATATTTTTAATACTACAAAAGCTTTCCTTTTTGTTACTAAAAAAGCGTTGGAGGAAGTAATAATAATGCCAACAGTTATACAATACTTTTTATAATAATATGTTTGCAGTCTCAAGTTGGAATGTACCCTGTTTGGTATGCGGAGAAAGGAAAAAAGAAAGCCTAGTGAAATCTGCAACTTCTGCAAACAAATAGCATATTACATTACAACCACTCAGCTTAACAACTGAACAGCTGCATGCAGAATTTTCTATGTTTTTAATGAATGGTTTCACCTTCTACTATTTAAAGTTCAATTTTTACAAAAGCTCGGATTATTTTTATTCCATTTTTGAAAAATGCGTCAATATCAAGAGTGGGAAAGAGAAAGAAACACGAGAGGATTTAATATGTAACAGGGGGAAAGTTAAAGAGCAAACTAATAACTCTTAAGTGTGTGTAATTATGCAACTTGTAATACTTTGTTAAATTGCCCTTTAATCGAAACTTGTTCAGACAAAAGCTTCTCTTTGAAGAGTATATCAAAGAAATTCATAAGCACTTATGATGATTATAAGATGATGTTTTACACAAGGCTTTTGAACTTTTTGATGGAAAATTATAGTAAAGTCCTATATATACATAATTGCGGCTTGTAAAACTGCTTTCGGAGTTCATTCTAGCTTAAGCCAGTTTCTCCCTGTTGTTACCCACTTTTCAACTCTTCACACACAACTATTTAATATATTGATCGATCGACAAGGTATTTTGGATTAGGAAAGCTCAAAAATTATCACGTGCTCTTTATCATCTAAAATTTGCCATTCATCAGCATATTTTCATCATCATCATCACAATCATTCTAATAAAAATGGG
>JAANSO010001123.1:0-19416 GCA_036507315.1 Lepidocyrtus fimetarius | reverse complement strand
TAGATGAAAGCTTTTAAATGGTAAAGATTTTCAAAAAATTGCAAATTTTCAAGCTAGTGTCTACGCAGGCTTGCGGCCTTTTATTTATTTTGTTGCGGTACAATCACATACGAAAGCTTTGTAAAAGAATTTTCGTGTGGCTATGTAAAAGGGAAGGCGCTGCTGTGGATATTTTGTTGATGTTTGTCGTCTATACGAATGGATTCCTATTTCACTTCACAGTCATTTCATTTTCCCAGGTATTTTCGTGATTTTGTTTTGTCAGATGATATTTTATGCATATTAGAATTACACAGTAGGTGAGAAAGGTAACGATATGACCAAAAAGTGCCAAAGGGAGAGAAAATAAGAGAAAAATGAATATATAAAACCAAATTGTAGAAATTTTCAACTTGTCATTTATTCTAAACCAAGATTTTGTTATTTTCATGAGCATATTATAAAGCTTTCTAGACTTCTAGTATACGGTACTCCACATGATGGCATTTATTTAACTTGTCTAATAATATGAATATAGAAGTATTGTAGTGTATGTACCAACCGCTGACTGGATTTTATCTGGCACTTTAACTGATAAGTTCTGCTTTCTTTTATTTCACACAAATCAGCTCTCATTTCAAAGACGTCTTTTCATAGACGTTTTTTTTAGACTTTGTCAAAAAATCATTCTGGCTGGTATTCCTTAGCAAAAGTACTTAGAAATCGAGTATTATTGAAGCATTCGTAAAATAAGGGAATGATGATAATTGACAGTGAGTGTGCTGAATTTGATATCATCAAAAATGTAAAATCCCAGTTTTTTGACGAGTCCGTCTCGTTTTAAAAATAGCTTTGGGTTTACAATTCGGAGCTTAGAATGTAAAACAATGAAGTTAAAATAGAGAAAAACAAATAACAACGCGTGGGATGCTTTTTCATACAATAATGCTCTTTAGATAGAAGATTTTTTCTAATGCCCACACACTCGTAGTTAGTTAGTCACTCCAATAAGTACTCAACAGTGGCAAAGCTTTTAACTTATTACTCGCCTTTACAAAGAGCTTTTATTACAATACAACCACATTCGTGAAAAAAACTTTCGCTTCTTTCGTTCAACTTTAGTAAGTACCAGCAGAGTTTTGTTCACAACTGGAACGACATCTTTAGGCAATGCTGATAAAGCAAGGGTGAATTTAAAACATATTGTATATTTGTTATAAGAAACTTAAATCATAAATATTCTGTCTAAAAATGCACATATAGTGTCTGATACGCTGAAAATTGATGTCCGATAAGTTTAATGTGCTTCGAACGTTAATTAAAGTCCTCTAAATATTTGTATCTAAACAATAAAACAGTAAATACGCCATTAAACATCTAAACATAAGTTAAATACTCTCTGGCCAAAAGAAAACTTTACGATTTCTCATAAACAGACCAAAGCCATCAAAAGAAAGCAACAAAGACAGAAAAATAGTGGGCAGCGACCCGAGAAATACAAGTTGGAGAAAATAGCTTTCTCTGTCGCACGTCACAAAGCGCCAGAACGATATGTTTAATACGCTCTTGCATTTTCTACTTTTCCCCGTTATTATTTCCTTTGTTCTCTTTTCTACATTTTTTGTTCACTGACAATGAGAGTATATTTTTCATATCCTTTTTTTGCATGAGTGCTCTGTATCTATAAGTTATGAAAGAAATGAAAAAAATGTCAGGAATAAGAAAGTTGTAAGGAAAAGATATATTGTATGAATGATGGTTGATCATACATAGATGATGATGAGCATGTATGATGATGCTAATATGAAAAAAGAAGGAACTTTCCATCGAAGGGAGAAGAGAAGAAATTTAATGATGCGCTTCATATATACATCTGAAGGGATATGTTGTAATAGGGAAAGAAAGGAACATGAAGGAAGGAGAGAGAAAAAATAAGTAGCCAACGGGCGAGGATTAACGGATGAGCGATGGTTCCAGCAAGACGACACGTCAAACTCCATCCTCTTCCATGAATATAATATTTTCACTCTTTTTTCTTTCTTTCTTTATTCTTCTTTTCTTTCCTTCCCTTCTCCCCATTTTTTCGTTTATAGTCGAAATATCTATCCATTTGCATCCATTTTTTCTATCTTAAGCTTATTGGTCCTCTTTTCCGTTCTCGTTGTTCAGCTTGAAGAAATAAGTGTGGTAGGATCATCATCATCATTGTCGTCGTCAACATTTTTTGGAAAGAAAAAGGGAAAAGAAAGTCCAAGCTCACATACACACTCACATATATTATACAATCCTAAAATGGAATTTTTTGGTATTTGCCAATATAATGAATATTTGTTCCATGTATATTTAGCATTTCTGACAAGTCAGTGGTGCTTCTGGTGCTCAATGCTCTCTGCTCCCGCACTCCCTCCCCTCCTTTTCCTCCTTCTTCTCCTTAGTCCTTCCTTGCAGCAACATTTTTTCCCATTTTTTCTTTCTTTCCCGGGTAAGACGATACTTTTTTGTTTCTCTCTCACTTCCCCATTTTTTCATTCTTCATAATATTCCACAAGGAAAGTCAGGGGTTTCTTCTTCTGAATCTCTAGTGGAGAGAGAGGGATAAGAAAGAAGGGAACGAACCAAGAATGAAATTACGGATGGTAGCAACCGATACTTTTTTTCTTAAGAGGGAGAAAAAGAAAGTGGATGTGTGTGTCTGCGAGTGAGTGTGGTGGGCATATTATTAATACCGAACTAACAAGAATGGCTACATAGTTGGTTATAATCATATCTCTTGAGTAAGTGTGTGGATATGTATAAATGTGTCTGTATAGCCATGAAAAATGATGGAGAAGCATGAAATCGGCACATCCCTTCTTTCTCTGTGAGAAAACACCCTGTCACATTATATATTAACTTTTTGGATCCTCTCTTTCTCTCTTTGGTTTTTACCCCGAAAAAATATTCATGATGTACTAAAAAGATCTTATGTATAAGTAAAAAAGAACTAGGCTGTTTTTTCTCTTTTTTCCACTGGCTTTTTTTCCCGTCTTGACTTGGCTTTTGCTCCAATGATTTTCATACGGGAAATGAAGGAGAAGGAAAGGGAAAGTCTGCTCTTGGTCTTACTATCGCTGCTGCAGTTACTGGTATTATTTTTAATGCCTCAATGCTCACTTCTCCTCTTCTTTCTTTGTCTCTATTTCAACCTGAAACAGTTACTCCACACGTCATTATTACTATCATTCGGTATTACCATTACTTGATGGAGAGATGACATGCAAAGTATTGATAATATGATTTGTTGTGTGAACCACAAAGTTAATGAAAGCTAACTATTAACTATTCCAATTTGAAACAATGGCTGGTGCTAGTTGTAAGGTGCAATTAAGATAATTATTAATCAGGCTAAAACCATTTAAGTAATAATAATTCAAAAATTTCTTCTGAACTATGATTAAGCCAAGTTGAAGTTCAATCTAATAATTCTAAGTAATTTAGCTAATTGCTAACCATATGAACCAACAATCTTATTACGCATAAAAAATTATGGGAACAAGAATGGAAAATAATTCACGTGAAATAAGATGATATTGTTGATAAAGTTAAAGAAAAAAGTCGTGCATTTTGGCATTATTTATTGGCGGTGTTATGGTGGGGCTGTGTTGTTGCTCCCTGTCGTTTTCCTTTCTTATCTCCTTCGACCAAAGTAATATAATAATAGGAAATTGGAGAAGCGTCCAAATAAAAATAAGGCGATAAAATTTGAAGGTTTTAAAAATTGAGAAAAAAATTGGAATGAAATCGAATTATGTTTTTCCGGCACAAGCTTTGCAGGAAGGATGTAACTTTTTAACATTTTGACAAATAATAACTATCCATAGTCCTCACAGTTCTCATCTCAAGTCAGACCATTCCTTTTCTCACCCTTTTTTATTTAAAAATAATAAATATACTTCGCATATTATTATATTCATCCAACTTTTATGTCGTATACCAGTTTGATTTCTTTTCTTATTTAAATAAAAATTGAAGAAAGTCAAAGCCTTATTTGTAATATTCTTTAGAGAGATGATGAAAAAAATCGATTTTGTTCAAGAAAGTTAGAAAAAAAGTTCGATATTTTTCTTTATGAGTGACAAACAGGGAAAGAGAGGAAACACTTGTCGTTATTCTTATTCTCTTTTCTGTTTAACTCAAGTAATAAAAGAAAAAGATATGAAAAAGATGAAAAAATAAAAAATATTCATATGTAATACTTGCTTATTCATAAAAAATATAATCCATATGGTAGGACTTATGAGGATGATGATGATGAGGTTGAGGACGAAGAAGAGATGATGATGGGTCGCCTGAAATAGAATTCCCTTTTTTCTTTCCATCCGATCATATCCAATTCATCTCTGTAAAAAATTGTTGTATTGGCTGAAAATGAACCAGCGAAAGGGAAAGAGAGAAACAGACCCTTTTCTTACCTACACGTATGTGCATTTATGAAGGGAAATATACAGAAAGAGAGGGAGAAAGCAAGCAATAAGAAAAAAAGAGCAATATGCAATAGCAACAGCAGTAAAAAGTCAGGGAAGCGGAAGTGAATAATATACGTAATCATATTTCTCTCTCTCTTCTCTCCCAAAGTATAAAACCTTATTTCGCTCTTGACTAGTTCAATAAATTTGAACACCACCACCACTATTACTAGCATCACCATCATTGCATCACCACCACCAGCAACTAAGACCAGTATGAGAAAAAACACCACACATGATAGAAAAAATTTGGATACATTACAAAATATATGTGGAATTTTGTATAAAGATTGCATCGATATTGGAATCGCTTTCTCTCTTAAAAGAAGGCTTATTTTTCATGGAAACGGTAAATGGCAGGACCAGCAGCAGAATCATAACCAGTTATAGGATGAGGACATACACAACCCTTTCTCTTCGAGCATTATTTTTCTCTTTTCTTTTTGCTTCGTTTCCTGCTTCTATTTCTTCTGGCATGCTAGCAGTTATTGCTCTTGTCACTTCTTTAAAATACATGAAAATTGTATCTACTGGCTAAAAAGAAAAAATGGAATGAAAAATAAAAAATGAAAGTAAAAATATATGATGTGATGGCTACGACTATGATTCAACTTTAGCTTCACCATCATATCAGCAGCAGCAAGTGGCATATCACCACGGCCACAATTTACTTTGGAAGTATGAGTGAAAGAGAAACGATCAAATAAGATTATGATTATGTCACGGTAAACTTAGCGTGTTTCTGCTTGCCCTATCTCTGCGCTTGTTACAATTTACAAACACGTTGAGGAGGTCTTTAAATCTAAAATCAGAAGTTGGATATGAAAGAAAATAATGTTTTCTTCAAAATTAGAAACAAATTTACATTTATAAAAAGTTTTATTTACACCTGGGTGGATTTCTTATTATTATTACAGCGCTTTTTTATTGGTTTCATGTATGTAAAGTTAAACAATTTAGTGTTTTAATAAGCATTCTTACAAAAAGTATCTTACATTTTTATGAATTTTTATGTCATAACAAATTTTCAACACTTGAAAACCTTAAGCTTGATGTTGTTATTATGCATCAAAATATTGCTGTTCAGGCTAATATCCTTAGGAGAATACATTCATCCCTTTTCAATTATTCGAGAGTTTAGCAAATCATTATTTAGTATTATGCACAACATTACATCTACATTTTTAACAATGAAAATAAACAAATTATGCGAATTACGTTGTATGATTCAATTATGTAGTACTAACTTTAAATATTGTTCCGCGCTAATTATTGTTTGGTTGATGATGCTTTTTATTCGATTTATGATATACCTGAAGAGGTACTTACTGTATTAACATATTTGGACCAGAGCTAGTTGATGGCATTGCAGCATTCGTAACTTGGTAATGCAGTTGCTGCTGGCCATCATGAAAGTATCCCATTCCCATTCCCATATACACAAAATCCTGATTTCCATTCATGTAAGGAGGATTTTCTGGAGCAATGACATTCTCAATAGGAGCTCTAGGGCCGGTGGCTTTGGTCACGTCAATTTTCATAATAATTCTTCCATTGTAATAGCTGGTAACATGGGGAAGAAAGCTTTGAGGAAGTCGTCTCCTTTGCTGCAAAATACTCGCAATGTCCTTAAAGTCAGCAAGGCTACCAAGAGTGTCAATTGCCAATTCCTCAAGATTAGGAAACAAGATCATTGCAAACTTGACCATGACAGTTATCCTGGACTTCATATTTAAATGGCTGTGACTCAAATCGGAAGTCTTTAATAAGCATAATCTCCTCACAGAAGCGTTTTTTGCGGCATCTACATAAGCCATGATTCCATACGCTTCAGTATCAGCATCAACTGTTGTTTTACGAATGTTTTGATCGTTAAATATAACAAATATTTCTTGACAATTTTCCAAACTGTTGATTAAAGTCATCATTGCAAAGACAGAAGAGAATTGTTTCGTGAATCGAATGGTGGTCACAAACTTGTATGATGATTTTATAGATTCTCGCATAGGTTGGCTTAAAGAGCCAAATACACCTTCAATGGTAAGAACTGGAGCATACCAACCATATTTTCCTTCGGCTATGCCACTTTCATAATCCTCTCTGATATGAACCTCATTCATTAGGGGAAGATCCGGGAAGAAAGTCATCATCCTCTTTTTGTCTTCCAAACGATCCAAAGTGCAATCATCTTTCCTGCTTATGAAGTTCACGTAGGTGGTTGGATCCTGAATAACAAAAACACACAATGTAACTTTATTCATACATTCGTGAAGTAAAGGTTAGTTTTAGTTGCCTAAAGTTGACATTGACATTGGCAAAAGGCGTAAATGTATGAACTCGTACATAATATTTTGAAAGCTTTTTTATTTCAAGAAATGATAATTGGTTTTAGGAATTTACATACCACTTTTGCAGCAAAAGTAATGAATTGGTGGAATCTCAATGGTTTTGCAATCCCGCTAGCGAGCACCTTCTCCATCACTGCTCTTTTCTCTGTAATATTTGAATAAATTGTGATGTTCGAGTTTACTTCAATTATATATTGTTATTACATCAATTTAAAATCCTGGCTACTGTAATTGTATCAATATTTAATTACCAAAAAAGTCAACAGCTTTTAAGAACAAAAAATCCAATGTCCACAAGAACAATTTGTTGCAGGTGTCAGGTCCAAAGTGAAACTGATAGTGATTTACAGAAGCAAGCATCAAATTTTTAATATTCGTCTAACTGCTCATAAAAAGCCACGTCATTTCTTCTTAAAATAGTGAAAACTTTATTAAGCAGACTAGACTCCTCGTAAAATGGCTGTTAAGTATAATTCCTTGAATTTAAGAAAGAGTAATTATTTTTGGCAATGCTTAAACGCAAATCCCCTACCCCTATCTAATATCAAAACTGCGTTGAGCTTTTTGGTCAGTAGTTAATAAATGATACACCCTCCGTCATTTCTGTCACTACTTCATATGCTAATCTAATAGTGTACAAAATTTGCCCATTAAAATAAGTACTGTACATCTGAAAAAGAAACCCATTTGTTTGTATCATTTCTTGTACATTCCAATCTTCTTGTGCCCGACCGACCAGTGTACAAGAAAATCGGATTGGAGTTAGCTAATGCAGGATGAAAAGGGAAAACGTTAAAATAATGGCCAGGTCAAGATGTTTATTGATATGATTATGATATTGGTGGTGACAAACAGAGGCAGATGTTTTGAAAATTGAAAAAACAACGAAAAATAACATGCCAACTTCATCATAACAATCCTCAACTTCGTCATATTCATATGAATTTTACCATAATGTCCTTTTTACACCGATTTGCTTATTTAAAGTAAAAAATACAAAAGGGCCAAATCCAACTTTATTTACGTAATTTAAATAGCCAGTTTTATTTCAAGAGCTAAAAATTTATTGCTAATATAACACATATCTATTTTATTATTAACGTCTAATGCAAAATTAAGGAGTTGTAAAAACTACGTCTGTAACTGATTAAAAGTAAATTAAAGTAGTAAACAATGTCATTTTATGTTATTTTACGCACGTAATTGATTAATTAGTAGAAGAAACATAATTAAAAATTATCATCATAATTTTTATTGGTTCAAGTCCAGATAATATGTTCCTCTAGTTTGAGTGTCGCAGTATTCCCCAAAAATAGCTTTTTCAGTACAGGGACAAGTAGTTTTCCATTCAAGTAAGCTTTCGCATTTGCAAGCTACGATTTCATGGTTGATGGACAAGGAGAAGAAAAAGGGTGCTTTCGAATGGCTGCATGTGTTGAGCACTGTACAAAAAATGCGAAACACGATGTCAATTGCGTTATCTTATCATTACGTCATTCCAAAATAGTTTAAGATTTAAAAACATGTATAAAAGGAAGAAATTAAAATGAACATGATTATTCTTCAAAACATTTTTAACTTTTTGGGCTTAAACAGATTCAATCCAGAACTAAACAGGATACATATGTATATTAATAAATTCTCAATACAAACATAAAGCTCTATGTCTTCACTTACTAACGACGGCATTTTCATTCTGGCTTTGACCATACTTGACCATGCATGGCTTTTGAACAGGTCCCCCACCATTAGCTAAAATGGCAACAAAATTAGACAGCAGTTAAAATAATTGACATTTTCGTTCTCTTTTTCTAGATGATTGACTTACGATAAAAGTCCGCGTGACCAATGTTTTTGAAAATTCCCAAAGCGCCTTGGTTAGTGTGGATAATATCTACGAACTTTGCATCATCGGTTGATAACTGACGAGAATAAAACGCAAGACCTTGGTAGAAATTTGGCCCAGCCGGATCCAGTCCTGTTATTTTCATCATGAGAGGTAAAATATTGTTTTTTTGCACTAGTTTACGTAAAAATTAAAAAAGGCTTAAAAATGGAATTCTTATAAAATATACCTGTGATTCTTGCAGGTACATTCCCCGTAAGCTCCCGCAATGTGTTTCCAGCATTACCAGAGACATGGGATCCAAGGGAGAAACCGATGAGATGGATTTGGTCTAAACTTGTCGCTGCACCGTTTTGTAAAAGGAAAAGAACAAATTCTCCAACACGCTTTCCCACAACAGGAACATTTTTCACGGCAAAGCCATAAAACACGTTTCCTGCATCTCCTGAAAACTTTGGATCTGCAAGCATACCCCAATCTATCACTATTACGTTGAATCCTGGGGCAAACCGAGAACCTTTAGTTGCTGCTCGTATATTCCTCATTCTAGTTAAATAAGCTTTAAACAAACATGAAATATTTTAAAATATAATATTGTAGAAAAATAATGCTTAAAACTTGACCAATCTGCATAGTAGCATCGTATTGAATTAGATTATTTACTATAAAATTTTACCATTTTTTATTTCCTGGACGGGTTCAGAAATATGATGATTTGTAAACCCATGAATGATTATTTTCCAGGGTTGACCAGGCTTGTATCTTGCTCCAGACAGGGATCCAGAATCTCCATAAACAATTTCTTCTACGTCATCTTGGTTACTAAAGCATAAACGCAAACAAGTCATTAAAATCTTATGACTTCCCTTATGTCATGTTTTTCACTGATGGATTAACACTTTGGTAGGGTATTAAAGTATATGGAAAAATTAGATTAAATTGACTCGCTTACTCTGGATTAGCATAGAGGTAAAAACGAACATTATTTGGGTCCCCTGAAATAATTTTGTCTTCCACTACACCCAACGCCTTTTGCTGAATCCAACCCCAAATTGTATCAAGACATCTTCCGAACGCACCTCTGTCCTTTCCTTTGTACCGATGAACTGTAAAATTCCCTTCTTCTGTATAAACAGAGGTTTCATTTGATATGTTATTATAATTTTTGTTAATAAATTACACAACAAAATTTACCTTTAAAGAATTCCTGGTCTTTGGTGTGGCTATTGTTGATACTTTCATTTTCAATTAATTTTATTTCGTTAGTTTCAGAGCACTGAACTGGATAAAATGGAGTTATTGCTGCACATATTACTATTCCTATGAAAATCCAAGTGCGCAATGAAATCAACATTTTAATATTTTTTAAAATATTTTTTATTTTTTATATTTTAAATCAACTTTACTGGATTTGATGTTGTTCTAAACTAAATCCTAGCCAAATTACCTGCTTTTCTTATATATCCAAGCGAAAATACAAAAAAGATGCAGAAGATTGATCTTCTATAAACGTAAAATACAATATACTAGGAATTTGGCCTTGACCCAGAGCATTCAACAAGTGAATCCTAAAACATTCGTTTTCTCTTTTTGTTAAGGGATGCATAATACTAATCGTAAAATGTTTTTATTCTGGAGATTACTTTTTTAAAAGTGTTTCAGCAAAAAAGGTACGAAATAATACCAATAATGACATAAAATCCAGTATAGTATGAAAATGTAGTTATTGGGCTTGCTTGCATTTGTGACAGCGTCCCTTGTTCAGATGTTTATCAATTCTACATAAGTAGTAGGGCATTCCTTTGTTTTGTTTGTGTACATTGTAAAGTAACGGGTCAGGTCCATCATTATAGAGGGATCAAATGAGAGGTTCATACTTTTAAAAAATAGATGCATGAAGAAAATCAAAAGTTACTCTAGATGTTTTGTGGAAAGATGAAAACTTCAGCGTTTTATCTAAAGATAATCGCAATTTGTGGCCTAATTAACATTGAATATATGAGCTTGCGATTATCAATTCTCTTGAAAAGTTTGGAGCACAATGTAAGTAATAATAGGTTTGTGGCTTCGTATTGTTATGACGCAATCTTTAATCTGTGATGCAAGTAACTATTATGGCTTTATTTTGAATTTAATACATTATCGCTTTCAATTTTAAAATCATATATATCTATACAAAAATACATTTTTAAATTTTGCTTGTTATATCGGAAAAATTATACTAGAAATATATGAATAATAATAATTAAGTTCGCATACATATTATAAATAGCATCAAATAAAATGTTGAATGTAATTGAATTGAAATCATGAGCTTTTACAATAGCGTTAACGTTTATAATAAAATAGATAATTCTTGAAACAAACATTGTTTAAATTTTATTGCAATTTCTATCTATAATTGATCCCGCTCTCATTCAGTAGGTACAAAGTAACAGCATAAAAGATCACAAACGTATTCGTAAGCCATGTAATTGCATTATTATAATAGCGTAATGTAAATTTTAATTAAGAAAAGAGTACTTTTTGTGACCACTCATTAAATAAATTTCTGTTTAAGCCACCTTTCTGGTATTATGAAATAACAAACTGCGTTACACCTAATGATAATACATCGAAACAAACGTCCAATCCCAAAAGAAACGGATGATTTCATGTTGAAAAGATCATCTAATTGTAAGCTTACCAACTTTGCAAACTATATTTAACCATTTGTGACCACTTCAAACTAAATTTAAAAGCTCTATTCTATTGCACCATTCTGCTATTTTATTTTATAAATAATATTTTTGTTTGAAAGACAAAACATAAATTGTCATTTGGCTTTGTTTGATTAAAATGACGTGTACAAACTACTGACCGATACTATGCGAATATAAAACTCTTAAAAACTTTTTTTTAAACACCTTTAAAATACATGTTGCTTATGGCCCACTAAGTTTGATAACTTAAAAATATCTGTAAAAACAAACTTGTTATAATTTATAGAGTTTTCCTTCTCATTTATCAAAGTATTTTATTTTATGAAAATATACATACCCAAATTTTATATATTTGCAGTATATATTTGGAAAATTGCTTTGTGCATTAAAGTGTAGAATGTAAAAATATTTAAAAACTACATTTCAATGATTAATCGAAAGACATCAAAGACACTTCGGCGACAATGTCATCTTCAGTCTCATTATTTTTACGTTTTGACTCAGAAACTCTTGTCGATGGGGGTGGAGGAGGTAGAAGAGGAATAGGGATATTTGTTACTGTAGTTGTGACACTATTGTTTCTCGATGAAGTATTAGAAGACGATGGTGATTGGGTGTCTGTTTCATTACCATTGCAATCAGCAAAGAAATTTTCTAAGAAGTGAAATGTTGGACGTAACTCTGATTTTTCAGACCAGCACATTTTCATGACGCTATAAATTTGATCAGGACAGTGTTCTGGCTTCTCCAGTCTGTATCCATTTTCAACCATATCAATCACCTATGAAGACACAACAATCAAGATTATATCACTTCTAGTAGTTTTAGTTTTTTTTAATGATACTCCAAACTACTAATTGTATCATGTTAAATGTTAAATAAAAATATTTTTTAATTGTATCATACAGTAACTATTTTCAATTACAGTATAAATCACAAATTTCAATATATTCTAACCTCTTTGCCAGGTAAATCTCCGTACGGACTTGCTCCATATGAATAAATCTCCCATAAAGTGATGCCATAAGACCACACATCGGTTGCATGAGAAAATGTTCCATGTGTGCATGACTCCGGTGCGTACCTTAAAAAACCAATTACAAAACCATATTTTTATAAAAAAATTAACCAGATTTTAAAGCTTAGGTTTCCAAAATATTTACCATTTTATTGGCCATCTTCCTCCCTTTGATGCAGTGTAGTAATCACTGTCGCATCCAAGTGCCCTTGAAAGTCCAAAATCGCTGATTTTTGCAACAAGGACGGAAGACAAAAGTATATTTCTTACTGCAAGGTCCCGGTGAATAAATCGTTTTCGTTGGAGGTATCTCATACCCTTTGCAATTTGATGTGCCCACAATCGAAAATGGACTGCCGGATTGATGTCATCAGCATGGTCGAGCAAGTAATCATGTAACGAACCAAGTTCACACAATTCTTGAACCTACAAAACATTACAGTAACATATTTTTTAGGTTTCTTCAAGACTGACGAAGAATAACATTAAGGTACAACAGAGTGATAAGGTGGGCCAGGGCAATGTAAAATACCATATAAGTTTTCGGTGACCAGCAGATTCCAATGATTTTAACAATGTGTTCATGTTCTAAATCCAGCATTGTACGTGCTTCAGTAAGAAACTCGTTTTTCTTCCATTCACTCATTTCTCCCTCCGATTTCAGAGTTTTTATGGCAACAGCTATGGCAGGGGCTGAGAGTCCTTGTCGAAGCATTCCTCTGTAGACTTCCCCATACTCCCCTTCCCCGACTATTTCTCCAATTTCTAATGCTTCTATTGGAATGTTTTCTATTCAAAACATTTTTTAAAAAATTAGTCAAATTTTCGTTTTACCATAATTGAGATTGTTTTTTGTCTAAATAAGTAATATTTACCTTTTGAATATGATGGTGTAAAACCATTATTGTTTTCTACGTCATTCTTCAACGATGTGTTTAATGGGTTGGGAGAGTTTGATCTTGGCGTTCGTTTTGGCAATGGAGGAGGTACGTCCAATGAATTCTTAGGTGAACTAATATTCGGAGTTTCCTTGAGAGATTTGGCTTGTGCTTTACTAACGGGTACTTGAAGTCGGCATGGAAGACCATCAGGCCATCTGGAATAGTGTTGTACGAGATGTTCCAAAGATTCCAGGTAGGGACCGTCATCAATGTAAAGAAAATTACCCTATGCATGCAAACAACAAACATGCCTCATTAAGAATAATATTTATTTTTGATATCATTTATTATTTTTAAAACCATTTTTTACCTCTTTCCATATTTCAAAATTGTAAGAATTATAACCATGGACAATTGTGAGAACATACGCGTCTTCTTTCACTGAATGACAACGGATTAGATAGTAGGATGCCAATGAATCAATTTCGCAATACTCCCGAAAACCTCGCAGTAAATCTAACGCATCCTTTCTTCCCAACTTATTATGGAACCAATCAGCTCGTTTTGTAACAGGCTCATGTGGTTGAACTGTGTCTATAAATTATAAATTATAAAAACACAATTAAGTCTGCCAAATCATGCTTTTATTTTTAAACCTTTACTGGTACGTCTTAGTTTTAAAAACTTACCAAAAAATTTTACTGCTTCAAAATGCTTCTCCTTGATAGAAAGGTGAAGTGGAATATCATTTAAAGTTGTCCTTGGACGAAGGGGAGCGCCATGCAAGTATAACACTTCAATGCATTTCAAATGGCCCAAACTGGCCGCTTCATGCATTGGAATCCAACCTTTAAAACAATTAGAATTACAAATTTAAAAGATATTGTAATAAAAACCATGAGACAAATCAAATTGTTTTAGGCAGATGGCTTCAAACCATTGTCATTTCGCCTAATTTGAGGATTTGCATCTCCTTCATTCAGCAGAATATGGACTATATCCGGATGATTATAACGACATGCATACTGAAAAATATTCGTAGATTTATAAATTAAATTGAAATGTGAACATAGGACATATTAAATGCGCAAAAATATTGAAGACATACGTGTAATGGAGTACAACTAGCAGAATCTTTGGCATTCACGTGATTATTATTTTTGGTTGATTTTATCAGTAACAACAGGATATCTTCAAATCCATGAATAGAAGCAAGATGAGTCGCTGTTTGTCCTATTTCATTTTTAGCGTCAATACTCCTATTTTTGCAATTGAGCATTTCCGAAACAATTTGTACACTCCTTTCCTTTGTAGCTCTATGAAGCAAGTTGGTTCTTCCGTGCCTGCGTACGTCTGCTGGAGGAAAAGATTTTATGAGTGGCTTTTGAAGAAAGATTTCGTCATCCGGAGATTCAGGTGATTGCAAAAATCTAATTAGCTCATCTAGTCCATGGCATGGTTCTCTATCCTCTACAAACAATAAAAGTTTAATTAAAGATTTTGCAACAACGTCTTTAGCTTCTTGACATTCATAGGTTCACAATTCACATATGACTAAAACTAATACTAACCAACAGAAAAAAATGCATCTTCCCCATGTCGTTTCACTTGAATATGATGAACGGCATTATTTGAAAATACAGAAATTGCATAATCTCCAGGACTTGAAGCACTTTCTCGAACAAGGAAGCCTCCCTCCTCACCTAAGGAATAAACAAAAGAGATAATTACGTTTGTACTACAAGAGCTGTTGAGCTGTATTTAACTTTTAACTAGTACAAAACACTCACCAAAATCCATCAACATTGTCTCAGCATCTTCCCTGGAAATATTATCGTGGAACCAAGCATCTTCATCTGGAATTCCTGAAGCCGAGCTAACCGACATTTTGCCCTTCTGCAGTTATTTTTAACTTACTTCACAGTAACGACAATTAAAAAACTCCAAAATTTCCTCCCTCCCATCCACATAAACAATTTCTTGACTTCACAACTGAAATCTACACTAATTCCTTGATAAAAATCCACTAAATTTATACGCCAACAGTCAATGGGTTATCATTAAGGCGAAAAATCCAACGCTATAAAGATCGATGATGACTCACTCAGCTGTTCTGCCCAACATCCTATTTCCTTCTCTTCAAAGCCTTGCTCATGATAACCCGTCCTTACTATAATTTCACAATTAAATCTCAAAGTCCTAACAACGACAATTTAAAACAATGTTCATTATTAAACCAAACAATTAAAAGTAATTGTAAAAACTGGCGAGTCCTGTCAGACACGTTGCGTTCTGCTATTCTAAAACTAAAGTGAGGAACTTGCATGAGCTGTAGAAATGCATGAGGATGAATGGGAGCTTTTGGTGAGTCATATGATTCACTTGTGTGAGCAAAACTACATTCCTTTGACTCAATTCTCAAAAGACAAAAGTATGAAATGAAAGATAAGGAAATGAAAAAGGAACGGTTGACTGTGATGATGATAAAGCTTCAGCTCCTCTTTCATGAAACATTTTTAAAAGCTTTTTCCTTAAAAACAGGCTAAATATAATTTTTCATGATTAATTAAGATCTAGATCATAACATCCTGAAACAATGATTTTCTTAATAGCGTTCTGATTGGATTAGGTTATCAATTAGCCCTTTCGCTAAATAAAAATTCATGCAGGAATTGAAAGACCTGCAAAATATCTCGGGATTCCAAACGGTAACGGTTGAGATAAACTGTCCAAGCTTGGAATTCTGATTTAAAAAACTTTGATGTATCATTTTGTTCTTTGTTCATATGGATGCTCCTCAATACTTTTTGCTTTATGATTCTTCAGTTTTAGAAATAATTTTTTATCATTTTAAATAATTGACGTAACATATTCTCAGTATTTTTGGGGAGTGCTATTTTAAAATGAATCTAGTTTAATTATTATTATGTATTTAGTGTATGCGCTATTTTTAATGATAGAGTAGTTGACATTTCATTGCGTAAATATTGGAACGTTTCAAAGGCAGGCAGAATAGAATTAATTATCATGGGAAAATATTATGTCATTCTATGACAAATCTGAAATTTATGAATGCTAAAGTATCCTGTTTAGCTATTTGTGCTCTAATTAACATATAGGCAGTACTATTTGATTTACTTTTTTTGGAGTTGATTGGGAAAAGTATACTTTATTATTCATGATTTGTCGTTGTCGTCAATCCTATAAATTGTTCAATAACATTTTTGATTGTTTACAAATCTCATTAAAAATTTTAAACAGCGCGTGTTGCTGGTGTCAAATTTCCCACCAGTTACGTAAACGAAATTTCAATGTTGAATTGTGTAAGATTGAAAAGTCATTAAATCAAAATAGTTAATTGTTGTCTGCCGAATAGCATCATTTCCTCTGTTTTATAATATTTTTTCGATAGCTAATATTACAAGGTCTACATCGTTTAGTATGCGGGTAAAATGCTATAAAAATGATTTCGTTATTGACATGTCGCAGCATAGTTCAGAAAACAATTGCACAGATTTGTGTGACGTAGGTAAAATTAATTAGCATTAGAATGACCCAGGTTGTCCTTGTAAGTGTATCTGGACTGCGATTTTATAACCAAAATTTATAAATTGCCATATAGCAAATATATAACAATTCAAAATTACATGGATCCAGATTTAGGAAGCATTTTTTAACAAAGCACAAAAAGTGTGTTCTTTTTTCGTAGTAAACAAATTTAACGTTAACCAAGGTAATGCAAATAGTTGCACTGATCATTGTCAATTTCATCGTTTTTTTGTATGATTGTTGAAAAATATGTTTTCCACATGTAATAGGATCATAAGTAATGACACTATTCCAATGCTTAAACTGTCTTTTGTGCCTTTTTTCCACCTACTGTCTAGGTATTGATAATAAGACAACTCATTCTCGGAAAACAAGCGGCACATGAATTCTAAAAAACGTTATGTCATTGACATTTGGTGCTATATAAATTGTCACTAATATGTAAAATCAGAATCAGTGCATATAGAATCAGACTAAGTGATAGAGAATGGCGACCAAAAATAAGATTTCTTTATTTTAAGCATATTTATCCAGCTTTTGTAAGACAATAATTAGTGGAGAGATAAAGACGGCAGTTATCGCATGGACTTCCAGAAAAGCTTGAATTCATTCATTTAAGCATTTTAAAAAGTGCCATTATCACTTATCTCTATTACTGGTTTTTATGCAAATTTGCATTACTTTATGCTCAACAATGTTTGCATTATTTGCGATTTCAAAGAAACGCTTTCACAAATGAAGACAAAATTTGGAATAAAAACGAAAAAAAATAACTATGCAAGCATGATGCAAGTAAAGCATTAAAATTAGCAGAGCAAGTAAAGCCGGAGAAGAATGTGACTTTAGTTGACACCAGCACATTTTATTTTTTAAATTGTGAAACGAAACATGACGATGAATGTATTATAATCAAAGGTTTAATTTAACAGTACGAGAAACACGGTGATGCTGTTGTTCATGATTATAATAACGATGACGGTAATACGAAGCTTTTTGATGATATAAATGATTGTATGGATATGGTAGCGGAGATGATATCGATACACAATATTAAACAGTATGTCAAACATATATTGGTTTTGTTGGGTACGCTACCAGGGGGAATATAACTGATTACTGAATTCGTTTTTTTTGTATATGAACCAGAAAATGAGCATTTTTAGTACAAGAGCATATCATGTAAGCATTTATTACTAGCTTGAAAAGCTAGTCATGATTTTAGTATGATTGTCTGTCTGTCCGTCTGTCCGTCTGTCCGTTCCCACGAGAAGTCAAAAATGGCTTAACAGATTGCAATGAAATTTGGCAGGATAAAATTCACCTGCCTAAAGATGAGCTGTATAGTTTTTCAACAATATTGGACTAACGGTTACGCCGTTAGAAGTGACCGTTATAAAATCTTAAATTACAACATATGGCAAGTTGTATATCATTCGAACGGAAATAGCTTGTATACAAAGAATATGCAAATATTTTTGCAAATTCGCAAACCGTTTTTGCAAAAATCGATTTTTTAAAAAAAATATTCAAAAAAATCTTACATGTTTTACTATAAAGAATTTAGTAGATATAACCTTTAAGTTCAAAATAGTAAAGACTTGCAAAAAGTTGCAATTTTTCAAGCTAGTGTCTACGCAGGCTTGCGGCCTTTTATTATAGCTATTTTCGTTATCGTTAACAAACTAAACTTCAAAGTATAATTACTCTGCCACAGCTTCCACCATCAGTCTGGTAAACGACTTCTGCTGAAGTGAGAGACTGACTGACTGATAATTCCACTGATAGTGAACTATACAGCAGCGTTGCTGATAAAGCAGAAGAAAACAAATTGGAAAATGACATGGAAGTGGTTTCCCTTTCTTCCCACATAAAGAAAATCCAAATCAATCAGCAAAGATTAAGAACAATCAGCATTCTGTCGTCTGTCTGATAGGAGATGGAGAAAGAGGAGAGCGAGTTAAAATGAGTGAGTGACTGGATTAGGCTGGACGATTAGTTTTTAAGCTTATTTTTTAACATTTAGCTGACAGCCGACAAAATCAAAATATATCGGAAAAAATTGACATAAGTTGCAATTTCTGCAACAAAGGAATTAAAACTTTTTGACTGACTAAGCATTATTATTAAACCGTCCAGATATTATCTCAAGTATTCTTATGTAATAAAATAACGTTTCTAGTTTTATTTTATCTTGACTGTGATTTCTCTACTCTTGTAACTTCCAAAGTTCAATTTCTCACTATTACTAATTCAGTTGTGATTAGGCAAGAATTACCGTTTTACAAGAGTTTAACAGTTAGGCACGCGCGTTGGTTACTTTGCTGGGAAATTACAAATGAAGCATTTCACAGGAGTAGCTACAAAGCCCAGTATCTATCTAAAGGGATTTATTTCCATGTATTTCTGCTGCAGATAACAGAGGGATAACACAGAATGAGAAGTGCCTTTTTTGATCATGATCTTTATAATCAAACTTGTGTTGTTGACAGTTAAACATTATCGCTCAGACTTTAATTGCCGACGCACGAGGTGTTTCAGCTCAATAAAGTTTAATTTGATTTCAAGGAACGGTTTTTGACTCTGGGATT
>JAANSO010001122.1:0-14727 GCA_036507315.1 Lepidocyrtus fimetarius | reverse complement strand
AGGAAAAAGAATAACTCATTTCGGTCTCCTCAAGGAAAACGAATAACTCATGAGTTGATAAGCAGGTGAGTTATTCGTTTTCCTTGAGGAGTTTGAAATGAGTTATTCTTTTTCCTGGACTGAATGCGAATGAGTTATTCGGATTCCTTGATTTTTCTTAAATGAGTTATTCGTTTTCCCTGAGCAAACGACGGATTGCTTTCCTTTGGAGAACAAAATTTGCAGAGTAAAAACCAAAGAGAAAAACTCAATGAAAAAATCCATCAAATGCAGGTAAAACCCTCACGAAATGCATAGAAAACAATGAAATGCTGCTTTCACGAGTTGAAAGGAAAAAGGGTAGCTTTTCAGTAAAAACTGCAGCAGGGGAGGGAAACCCATTCAGTCTTCATTTCACCTTGAACAGGGAAAGAGTATCTTAAAAGGTGATCAAAAAATGACTTAGATTGTTTTGATATTGCGGCAAGTTGTATGCATTGTCTCTGTTTTATAAGAAAACTTGTTAATTAATTTCACCAATGTTACGTTTGTAGGTTTTTAAAAACGTTTTTGTAAATCACGTAAATTACGTTTAGAAATTTCACTGATTTTGTAAAGTCACGCCAATATTTTTATATTTGTAAACATTAATAATTAATTTATAAAGGTTGCTGGTTAACTCTTCCGTATTTTATTACAATTCAACCTGCCACATAACATGAGTCTATGTAATCTTTACAACTAAAAACAAACTCTTCTTTATTTCCCAATCTTGTCATTACCCCTCTCAACATTTTTAAGAAAAAAGAAATCCAAGCTAAATGATTTCCTCTGGTTTGTTAAAGCCAACTTATTTTCTCGCATAACAATAAACATTCCCCTGTTTTCAAATAAGCAGTCCACTTTTTAAAAGACATTAACAAATTTCTCTACTTGCAATTTTGCAATCCTCTGTTTCTGCATTTCCTGATGACATTACGTCGCTTGCTCCTGGAAAGAGAATAACTCAATCCGATCTAGTCTGGGAAAAAGAATAACTCATTTTCCAGATCAGTCCGGGACTTCCCAGACTTCTCTTCCTCTTCATCTTCCTTCTTGAGAGATGTATCTAGTTGAATCTATTTTTTACCTTTTTGTAAAACAAAAGTTTCATTTTTATTAAGGAAGGGAACATTTTACGGGGATGAGACATGTCTTAAAAAAGAAGTCGGTGAAAGCTTAAGAAAAATGATCAATGAAATAAGTGAAATCAGGGAAGAGAAGTAGGAATAAAAGATTTACAAGACAGGAGCAGGCAAGATAAGTGGTTTGGTTAATAAGATGAGCAAATATATATCGAGCGATAATATCTATATATTTTAAATTATTATCAAATCTAGGTTTTCCTGAGAATAAATTGTTTTCATGAATTATAGCAAAGTTAAGTTTGCTCAAATTACAGTAACATTTCAAAGTATAAAAATAACCAGGCGTAAAAGGAACACCAGATTTCTGAGTGAATGCTCTAAAACAACGGAATAAATGAATAAGAAATGGAATGATTATGAAGGTTTGTACGTATATAAGTTATGCGATTGCGGAGAAATTGTTATACAAAAATGAATGCTTTATTTAAATCTAGGCATTCGAACTGTGAGGAGGAGGAAAATTTAGAGAACATTTATTCCGGAAGTGAGATTCAAGCGGTTTTCTTACATTATCATAAAGCTAAATTTTGATTTAAATAACGTAATGAAAAAGAAATCTTTTAATGAAATTGAAGATTTAGATTCAGATCTTGCTTTTCCTGGAAATAGATTGTTTTTAAAAATTATAACAAAGTTTAGTCACTGCAGTTACATTCCGAAGTATAAACTTCAAGTTTTGACGAGTTTTAAGTGATTTTGGATAATTATCATTTCACTTAAATAAAAGATCCCTGCTTGCCTAGAACAGAGTTTGCAGAGAAAAGAAAATAGAATGAAAAAGCCATTGAAAAAATCCAACAAAAGTAGGTAAAACCCTCACGAAATGGATAGAAAGCAATGAAAAGCCGCTTTCACGAGCTTGAATGAAAGAAGGCAGCTTTGCAGTAAAATAAAACTATGCGGCAGGGGATGGAAACCCATTCAGTCTGCATTTCTCCTTGAACAGGCAAAGATTTTCTTTAAAAGTGATCGGTACAATGTGGTCGGACTGTTTTGATATTGCGGCATATTGATATTTTTGAGGTTGTCTGCATTGTCACTGTTTTACATGAAAATTTGTTGTGGTTTTTCTCATGCTTTCATGGTTTTTTAAAACATTTTTGTAAATTTCGTAAATTCTGTTCACGACTTTCAACTTTTTGCAAAGCCACGCCAATATTTTTATGTTTGTAATAATCAATAAATAATTTATACAGGTAATTTTATTCAGCCTGACACTACAGCTAGTTTGTATATAATAAACATTCTACAAAATAAAAAAATGTCTTACAAATTCCAAGCACGTTTTATTCGGCTTCGTTTCATCAGGGAATGCAATCGCAAAGATTGTTTAATTTTCGTGACACTGGTTGGGTCGATTAAGGTCTCTTTCCATCTTTTGTTACAATTCAACCTGCAACAAAACACGAGTCTATGTACTCTTTATAACTAAAAAACAAGCACTTCTTATTACCCAACCTTGTCATTACCCTCGTCAATATTTTTTAAAACAAAGAAATCCAAGCCAAAGCACTACTTTGGGCTTGTAAGAGTCAATATTTTTAAAAAGATGCAATTTTATACTGTTTTAAATAAATAAATGTGCAATTAATATTAATTAACTCGACACGAGATATTTATTGTAAACAAATTTTAAGTTTTAATCGTCAGCTAAATTCTACTCGCTTTGAAAACACCGTTTGGCCACACTTATTTATTCACGGAATCACAAAATACTTTTCATTAAAAGATGCGCCAGTTGAATCTATTTTTAACTTCTTATAATCCACAATTTCCTATTTTTTATACAAAAACCAGGTTTTTTTGAATGCAGAACTCACACTCCAGCTAAAAGGCATTGTCTTTAAGCAAAGGAAAGTAGGAGGTGAACAATTTTAAATGGGTGAAATAATGTTTTCAAATAAAGACGGTGAAAGTCAGAGAAAAATGAAAAATCAAAGCAGGGAAAAGATTGAAACCAAGAATAAAAAGTTGACAGAAGCAGACAAGATAAGTGGTTTGGTTAAAAGAATGGACTAAAAACATTTCTCATGCATTTGTCGCCAACCCTTTGTCTTTTTATTCATGAAGAATAGCGTTTAAAAGAGATTAAAAATTACTTGTGCTAATACAGGTAAAAAATTAACTTGCATTAAAATTTAGCCTTCTTTTTTGTTAAACAACGGTAACAGGAAACTATCTATAATTACAAGATAATATTAATATTTAAAAATAAATTTACGTCTTTTGGATTTCAAACCTCTAACTGATTACCTTAATTCATCATCCTTTCATTCATAATCCTCCAAAATGGCGTAAATCACAGCAATGTTGTAATTAATGAGGTCCTATACTTATATAACCAAAGCACATATATTATTGCATAACAACTTTAATCATACAACCAAACATTTCTCTGGTACCTTCGGAAATTTGAGATTTCACCTTTTTACCACAAATAATTTGATTTTTTAATTGCTATCATTCTCTGGGCATTTGAACTGTGAGGAAGAGTAGAATTTAAAAAACATTCCGGAAGTGAGATTCAAACAATTTTCTTACATGGTTATATAGCTAAACGTTGATTTAAATAATGAAAAAAGAATATTTTGATGAAATGGAAGATTTAAGATCAATTTTAAATTTTGACGATTGTAAGAGATTTTAAATAATTATCATTTCATTCGATTCAAAGATGGGTCTTGGTGTTGAAGAGCTTACAGAAAAAATAGGGCGAAAACTCCAATGAAAAAATCTAACAAATGCAGGTAAAACACTTCAAAATGGAAAGAAAACAGTGAAAAGCTGCTTTGACGAGTTTGAAAGGAAGAAGGCAGCTTTGCAGTAAAAACTGGACAGCAGCGAAGGGAAAGAGTATTTTAAAAGGTGAGTTTGAAAATGGGTTCGATTTGTTGGCATTGTCTCAGTTTTATAAGAAGATTTATTATGTCAAACTTGGTCTTGCAAAGACCAAGTTTGTTTTGAATTGTCTTTGTTTCATCATGAAAGGCAATCGCAGAGATTGTTGATTCTTGTGACACTTGTTGGTTTGATTAAGTTCGCGTGTCTCTTTCCCTCTTTTGTCACAATTCATCCTGCAACATCCTGTCCATGTAATCTTTGCAACCTAAAAACAAACGCTTCTTTATTACCCAACCTTGTCATTACGCCTTTCAATATTTTTTTAAGAACAAAGAAAACCAAGGTAAGCCATTACTTTTTGTTTGTAAAAGTCAAAAAGTTTAAAAGATGCAATTTTATACTATTTTAAGTATTTAAATGTACAATTTAAAATATTTTATTTATTTTATCTGCGATACCCAACTTCCTCCTTTATTTTACTGTTAATTGCATCATTTTACAAGGAATTTACTTTGCGCGAGGGAATAACCTATAAAAATACGAAATTGAGGGAAAAAGAAGGTGCTTCACTTAAGAATTATAGCATTTGAATATTTAAAAAAAATCTTCTCACAAAGTAAGATAAAAAACTTGAAATTAACTATCTTTAAAATCACACACTTATGTCCCATCATCGGCAATTTGGTCCATAAGAAATGCTAACATTCATTTTCAAGGAGAAATAAATATACTGGGGTTTTGATGGATTTTAAAATCACCAGGAATATCAGTCCAAAATCCAAGAAAGAAAAAATATTGGAAACCCTGCTTCAGTCAAGCTTCTGTATATAACGAACTTTGCAGCGATCTCATTGATTTCATTTTCTGCTGATTTAAAATTGAATACTGAAAGCTTATGAATTGCTTACAGTCGTTTTTTGGACCTAAGAAATGGAATATCTGTTGCTATTTGCAACAAAAAGTAGTCCAAGAAACATGTTCGGTATTAGATTTTGAAATGGGATGGATATTTAAAATTAATCAAAATATTTCCCAAATTGATAATGGGAACATCACATGGTTCTCTTTTCCAAACGAAATTGACAATGACGCTGTAAAAAAGAAAAGCAAAACTTTTATTTGGAAATTAAATAGGTTTATCAAAGTTACCAAAGAATTTCTCAGTAAAAAATTAACATATTCAAAATCTGAACAAAACCCCTCTAGGGAATCAATTGAAGTGTCTTCATGCCAATTTTGAGCTAAATTGATTGAAAAACAAAAAAGTTATGGGGGTCCCTAGGTAAGTCTGTATCACTCGATATGCGCCCCATTTACCACAATGCATAAAATATATTCCACGTTTTAACGCTCGCTTTCCGAATAATTTTTTGCTTTCTTTTCGGCAGTTTTATTGAAATTTTAAATTGCGAGAGTGACCTTCCAAAATTTTCCGTCATCAAATGGAGCCACTCAATATTTATTTAAGATCAAATTCAAGTTTTGACGATTGTAAGAGTTTTTAAATAATAATCATTTCATTCAATTCAAAGATGAGATATTGCAGTTGATGAAAAAAATATAATAAAATATTCAATGAAAAATCCAACAAATGCAGGTAAAACCCTCACGAAATAAGTAAAAGAAGATTTGTTAAATGATTTCACCAATGCTTTCATGGCTTTTTTAAAAGGTGTTTATAAATCCCGTAAATTCTGTTCACGACATTTTCTGATTTTACAAAGTCACGCCAGTATTTTTATATTTTCAATACTTAATAATAGATTGATAAAGGTATCTACCTTTCCCTAAATCTAGTTTGTTAATATTGACAAGAACTGTACAAAAGTAAAAGATTTGTTTTGCAAGTATCAAAGTCCATGTTTGTTTTGAGTTGGCTTCGTTTTTATCAGGGAAGGCAATTGCAGTTATTGTTTAATTTGAATATATCTGCAATACACAGTTTCATTCCTTATTAGGAATTATTAATTTGAAAGAAAAAGTAATTCACATTTATAACAAAGGAAAACTCTGGCCATAAAACCATTTCATTACGATTAGGTATTCTGGTATAAAAGGAGCTATTTTTATCGCTAATTACATCATTTTACAAGGAATTAACCTTACGGGAGGGAATAACTTGGAATATTATGAAATTAAAGAAGGAACACGAAAGCATCTACTAATGATTATATTTTTTGGATATTTAAAAAAATTCTTTCGACTTCACATAAAGTAAGATAAAAAACTTAAATTTAACTCTCTTTATAAACTTTCACTCATATCCAATCATTTTAACCAGCATAAGCCATTTGGTCCCTAAAAATGTGAACATTCACTGTAAACAAAAATTTACTGGTTTCGGATTAATTGCATTTCTTAAAATCACCATGAATATCAGTCCAAATTCCAAGAAATAAAAATTATTGGAAACCCTGCTTCAATCAAGCTTCTGAATCTAACGAACTTTGCAGCTATCTCATCGATTTTATTTTCTGTGATTTAAAGTTGAATATTCAAAGCTTATACCTTTCTAAATTTGCTTTTTGATTGTTATTGGAAGCTTATATCTGTTGCTATTCACAATAGAAAGTAGTCCAAGAAACATGTTGGGCATTAGATTTTGAAATGGGACGGATATTTAAAATTAATCCAAACATATCCCAAATTGCATTAAAAAATGGGTAAATTGAATGATTCTTTATCTACCAAAGCTAACTTTTTACAAAAATATTATTTTAACTTTTTTATCTTTAACTTTATCATTATAAATATTATTTTGATTTTGATTTGAGTGAAAGTCTTCCAAAAACATGAAACTTTTATCGGTAAATATTTAGCTTTTAAGCAAAAAAAAAACGGAAAATTCTTCTTCTTTTCTAAAAAAATATGAAGTTTTATAAAACCTTTTTCTTGTCATTTCCTTCTCTTTTCTATTTTCATGCAAGAAAGATTTAAAAAACATTTAATGAAAACCAAGCTCTTTCATAAACATAATGACGCTGTAATAAAGAAAAGCAAAATTATTATTTGAAAATCAAATAGATTTATAGATGTCCGGGTGCTGTAATGATACTAAAACGCAAAATATACGGAAGAAATCTTATAAATAGTTTAGTCTTAATTTTGCACGTTTTGGAGTCCGAATTCTTTAAGTATGTTTTGACTCGAGACAAAATTGAAAATATTTTCGTTAGCTTTACTAATTAGAAATTCGACATAGCTTGGCATTAGGTTATTATTTTAGGGTACCGCATCTTGTACAGCAAAATATTTTTTGGAGATGGAACGTGACGGAAAAATGCCCTTTTATTTATTGTCGAAAAGAGAACACTCGTAATCGAATTTATTTCTTTTCTACTTCAAAAGCATTCCTTTCTCAGCTTTTGCATTGAGGTAGGGTGGATAGAAAAAGATGTGTATGACATGACTGACAGTAATTCATGATTTTCGAGGAAGAAAAAGTTATCCCTATCAATAATTTTGTAGTACTTTCCTTAACATGTCAATTTCTTTGATAATTTCTCAAATCCCTCACATAAAATTTATTCAGGTAAAAGACAGCCAATTTCAAATTTTGAGATGTACTAACTGCACAAATTCCACTACAATTTAAAAACCATTACTTGAAAAACAAAAATTACCATTGGTCACGTAAATCAAGTCAAGGTTGTCATTAATTTTGTTTTAATTTTCCCCAACTTATTTTTTGTTAGGGAAAACGTGGAGAAATCTGTCATTATTCTGCCCCGTGTGATTTCTCTTTCCTTTAGTCCGTCCTCCAAAATGAAAGGAAAACCGACTAGCAAAGAACCTTACACACCAGCTTAATTCTTTTGGCATTTTCTTCTGAAAACCAATTCCTCATTGTATTTATTTGCCAAGTGATTCGTTTGTTTGTCGGAGAGCGCCAAAATGTAGATCAGATTCGCTAAGTACGAATTGGTTGTCTTTTACAAATAAATAAAAATAAATAAATACAGAAAAAGGAAGATACAGAAGTGAGGCTAAATTCAATCAGGAGGTAGTCAACAGTCATTACTTAACTAAGTAGGAGATTTCACAGGGAAATATCACATTTCATTCTATCCCTTTCATTTTGAGCTCGCCTTCCAATGTTCCAATGAAATGTGACGAAAGACAAGTTTTATTTAACTCTATGCCCTTTTCCTTTCCGGTAATGTTACATTTCAAGCTTCCATTTCCATGTACTCTCTATCCTTGTAAAAGTACTTATTTGTTAAACAAAAGTACAATTTTTTTCTCTCCCATTTAAACATTCCTACGCATTGCAATTTTATACAAGTCGTAACAAGTCACATAAAAAACGAAAGGATTTTTCAGCATTTCACCGTCACTGCAAATTTTTATCTTTTTCATTTGTGTATTACAAATAAGGTTGAAAGTTTGACATGGACAATAACTCAATAACAATCCACCTCTCCCATTTCCTCCCCATTTCCCCACAATAAACTGAGAATTTTTCATTTTTATAGCTTACCAAATGATGTGAAGGTGACTTGAGAAGTAAATGATAGGATGCGGACAATTTTATTGACAATTAAAAAGTTAACTTTGTGAAACCTACAAAAAAGCCCTTAATTTAATCTCTGGGGTAGTTCATGGTTGAGAGTATGTGTTCAAATTTAAAAAACGTGTAGCAACATTAAACAATGAAATTCATATTTTTATCGAATGTTTAAATTCTCCGTAAGTTACTACTTCTACTTTGGCGTGGTAAGGGAATTGTGTAACACAACACAAATTCTAAAGTTGAAAACAATTCCAAAAGGTAAAAGTGAAAGTGAAGTGGACGGTGGATGGAAAGCATGTGGTACTTAAGCAGGAAGCTTTTTGTTGCATTTGCAAAAAGGTTTTTCATTTATTCTTCACACAGAATGCTTTTTAAACAAAAAAGCAAACTTTTGAATGTTTACCTAAACAAACAAAAGAGTAGACCATTAAAATGTTATGAAGAGATTAGTTTTGTTTGCCAGTTCAGAATTGAATGTTATTATCAAACAAAATTCACTCCTTTCGAGGACGGACGGTGGTCACGTATTTTCTGTTTACTTGTTGAATTAAAGTTTTAAAATATAAGCAAGATAAAAGAACCTGCTTTTGTTGTTCATTTTAGTCCTAACCAATTACATACCGTCGTTTCTCTGACATTTGTTACTCAAGGAATGCGCATTTTGTATTTCAATTTTTTTTATTTCTCGTTTCCTCTTCATTTTTGTTTTTAATGTACAAAAACTCGATTTCTTCCTGATCATTGACCTTGTTTTAGCTCTTTTTCAAATAACAACGGTTAAATATACGAAAAGCTTTTTAGAAATGTGTGGCCCATCAACCATCTATTTCTCTACGCAGAAAGTGATAAAAATCAGTGAAATTCCGTCGCAGAACTCAACCATTATTTATTCATCAATGAGAGACAGCGATTAAGCTGGGATTATCGGCAGTTTTACGATAAAAATCCTGTTTAGATCATACAGGAAATGAAGCGACAAACAGAGAAGGAGTTTCACGAAAAAGTTTACAATCTTCCAAAAAAACTTTCGGGTAATCAAGGAAAACTATTAATTTAGGTTTTTATTAGAAGCTTCCTTTAATAAACGTTTGGAGACATTTCTTGTTCAATTTTGGAAAATAATTTTGACTGTACATTAGATTGAAGTGATTTAATTTGAAATATGTCGGTGGACCACAAAAAGTGACATTATCAAAGGTTTTTTTAAAAAGCTAGACACATATTAGAATTGTGAACCAAAAAACAGATCTATTCATCCTGAACTAAAGTTACGAGTTTTGACTTCAGTTTTTATGAATTATCATAATCTTGTTTTTCCTGAAAATAAATTGTTTTTAAAAATTATAACAACGATAGGTTTGCTCACATTGCAGTTACATTTCAAAGTATACCTAAAAATGGCCATCTGTAATGTAAAATAAACGCTAATTTTCTTCGTAAATGCTCTAAAACAACGGAATAAAAGAATAAGGAATGACTATGAAGGTTTGTAAATTCAGAAATTATAAGATTGGGGAGAAAAATACATCGTTATACAAAATTGAATGTTTTTGTTATACCTTGGCACTGAAACTCTGTGGATGGCGAATTTAATATCATTTATTCTGGAAGTGAGATTCAAACACTTTCCTTACATTATTATATAGCTAAATGTTGATTTAGATAGTGTAATGATAATAAAGATTATGGCAAAATGGATGATTTAGTTAAGATCAAATTCAAGATTTGACGATTGTACGAGATTTTAAATAATCATCATTTGATTCAATTGACAGATTGCTTTTAATCCCTGAACAAAATTTGAAGAGAAATAGAAATCGGGTGAAAAAGAGAAAGAAAATTCCAACAAATATAGGCAAAACCCTCACCAAATAGAAAACAATGAAAAGCTGCCTTCACGAGGTTGAAAGGAAAGAAGGCAGTTTTGCAGTAAAAACTAAGCAGCAGGGAAAGAAAATCCATTCAGTCTGCATTTCACCTTGACCACGCATAGACTTTTTGTCTCTGTTTTATAAGTAGATGTTAAGCAATTTGCTAGCTATGCTTTCATGACTTTTAAGAACTTTTTTGTGTAAATTCTGCTCACGACCTTCTCTGACTTTGCAAGGCCACGCCAATATTTTTATATTTGCAATGATTAAGAATTAATAGATAAAAGTTGTCATGGGATAATGGTCTTAGTATAGTAATATAAACAAAAACTATACAAAAATAAAAGATTTGTCTTACAAGAATCAAAATCCAAGTTTGTTTGGGTTGGCTTTGTTTAATCATGGAAGGCAATCACAGAGATTGCCTAATTTTTGTGTCACTGGCTGGGTCGATTAAGTTCGCATGTCTCCTTCCACCTGTTGTTACATTTCATCCTGCAACATAACACGAGTCCATGTAGTCTCTGCAACATGAAAACAACTGCTTCTTTATTACCCAACCTTGTCCTTGCCATCCTCAATATTTGTTAAAAAATAAATAAAAATGGTCAGAATCGAGCTATCTACAACGCAAAATACAGTCGAAAAATACCAATCATTTTTCGTGTCCAAATACCCCATATAAGATGTATTTTGTTAGTTTTTTGTTTTGGTTTTTAGTTGTAAAAGATTACATGGACTCGTGTTATGTTACAGGATGAATTGTAACAAAAGAGACACGCGGCCTTAATCGACCCAACCAGTGTCACTAAAATAAACAATCTCTGCAATTACCTTCCATGATAAAACGAAGCCAACTCAATACAAACTTGGATTTTCATGGTTTCAAGACAAATCTTTTTATTTTTGTAGAGTTAAATAAATGCATGCAGTCATGCGGAGAAATTCGCTGCACACAATTTTATTGACAATTAAAAAGATGACTTCGTGAAACCTAGAAAAAGGCAGTACATTCAAACTTTGGGTTACTCCAAGTACGCACGTTTGTGTAAAATTTAAAAAACTTGGCAAACCTAAACAATGTAATATTTTTATAGAATGTTTAAATTATCCGAAATTACTACTTCTATTTTTGCGTGATAAGTGTGTTACACAACACAAATTATAATTTGAAAACAATCCCAAAAGGTAAAACGACAAAGAGAAGTGAACGGTAGTTGGAAAGCGTGTGGTATTTAAGCAGGAAGCTTTTTGTTGCATTCACACAAGGCTTTTCATTTCCCCACAAAATGCTTTTTTAAACAAAAAATGATACTTTTGAATGTTTGGCTTAACAAACGAAAGAGTAGATCATTAAAATTTTATGAAGAAATTGGTCTTCCTTGTTTGCCAGTTCAGAGTTGAATAATCTTTTGTCAACAAACAAAGTTCATTCCTTTCGATGAGAATGGACGGTGGTCACACATTTTCTGTCAACTTGTCAAGTTTTTTTACTTTTAAAATACAAGCAAGATAATGATCTTCTTTTAATCTTTATGCGTGTTGTGATTAATTACATACCGTCGTTTCTCTTACATTTGTTACTCAAAGATAATATGTAATGTTAGTCATTATGTGTATTTTGTAATGCGATGTTTTTGTGCATTTCCTGATTTCTCGTTTCCTGTTCACTTTTATTTTCGTACAAACGCGATTTCTTGATGAACATCTTCTCTTACCTCTATTTTAAATATAGTTAAATATGCGAAAAGCTTTTCATCAAGTACCCATCTATTTCTCTATGCTAAAACTGATACAAATCAGTAAAATTCCGTCGCTGAACCCAATCATTTTTTATTCATTCAAGACTATTTTTTTCTCGCCCTGGAGAACCTTCTTTTGTGATGTTTTCCTGCAGTTTTATCACATTGTATTTGAGCGGAGAAAATAGAGAAAAAGCGATTGAGTTGGGTTTACCGGTGGTCGTTGACCTGGTCTAAGACCCTGTTTGGATCATAAAGAAAATGAAGCGACACACAAGGAAAGAGTTTCACAAAAATTTACAATCTTTCAAAAAAAACTTTCGGCTAATCAAGGAAAAGTATTATTTAAGTTTTAAAACAGACTTCCTATAATAAACTTTTGGAGAAAGAGACTTTTTTATTCTGGAAAGTAATTTTGACTAATTTGGGGTTAACTGGTAAATTTTGAAATATTTAAGTAAACCAAGACAAAAAGCGACATTTTTACAGGTTTTTAAAGGAAGCTGGGCACATATTAGAATTGTGACCCAAAAACAAATCCATTCATTTTGAACTAAAAGTGTAAATTTTGACTTCAGTTTTCATTAAAGTTTATACGCACAACTGGGATACCTTGATTTCTCTAAAAATAAGCTGTCTTAAGAAATTATAACAACGATAGGTTTGCTCATACTGCAGTTACATTTCAAATAAAAATAAACCATGCGGAAAAAAAGTAAACGCTAGTTTTCTGCTTGAATGAAATTAAAACAAGGTAATAAACGAATAATGAATGATTGTGAAGGTTTGTAAGTTCAAAAGTTATAAGTTTGGGGAGAGAAAGACACTCATACAAAAATTAACTTATTATTGAAGTTTGGGCACTTGAACTGTGGGGAGTGGAATTTCAAAAACATTTATTCTGGAAATGAGATTCAAACAATTTTCTGCCATTGTCATATAGCCAAATGTTTATTTAAATAACGTAATGAAAAGAAAGATTTTGATGAAATGGAAGATTTAGTTATCAAGATCAAATTCAAGTTTTGGCGATTGTAAGAGATTTTAATTAATTACCATTTCATATAATTCAAAGATTGCTTTTATGCGAGGGCAAAATTTGCAGAGAAAAGAAACTAAAGTGAAAAATTCAATGAAAAATCCAACAAATGCAGGCAAAACCCTCACGAAATGGATACATAGAAAACAATGCAAATCTGATTTCACGAGTTGAAAAGTAAGAAGGAAGCTTTTCAGTAAAAACTGCAGCAGGGGAGGGAAACTCATTCAATCTGCATTTCGCTTTGAACAGGTAAATGGAATCTGTGTTAATCCGTTGGGAACACCGGGATGGCACTTTTAAAAACGACGTAGGTGAAAGCTTAAAACAGATAAATGAAACGAGTCAAAGCCAGAAAGACAACGGTCGCTGAGAAAAGAATAGAAGAAGGAATAAAAAATTGACAATACAGGAGCAAAGATAAGTAGTTTGGTTTAAAAGTGAGGAACTAAATAGGGACCAGTAGTATCATGATAGAGCCTATATTCTGGTCAAATCTATTGTAAACTTCCTTTATTCATATTTATGAAGAATAGATTGGCGTTTAGAAGAGATTGGCAAAAATATATTTCAGCAACTATAAATAGGAATTAAAGAGTAAGAATGAATGTAAACCACAAGATAAATCAAGTGCAAATCCGCATCATTCACGGGTAAAATAAAATAACTGAAGGTTAAAGCAAAACAATAACTTTGCACTTTGTATGGGTTTTTGCATAATAGCTTCATATAAGTGACAGAGTAATCTTAATTGAGTATTTCATAATAAAATATAAAAATTAATTTGCGTCTATCGGATAGCAAATCTTTGACTTGTTGACTAATTCATCATCATTTTCTTCTCAATGCTTTAAAAAGGCCAAAGTCGAATTAATAAAGAAATTATTGAGACTACTCAATCCGTTGGTCCTGCATACCAGAGTTAACCTTAATCATTCGTCTAAACCTTTAGCTAGTGCCTTATGACTACAATTTATTCGACTTCCCCTTTTAACAAAACTAATTTGATTATTTAGTATCCTAAATCTGTTTTAAAGTCTTATTAGCGAGCTGCTAGGACGTTAAAATTTTATAAACATTCAAAACTAGCAATTACTAATAAGATGGATGGCTTGTATTTGTCTTACACTTTATAAAAAGTAAAAATTTCGACAAAATGTAATTATTAAGTTCTATACTCGAGATTGGGATACCGCTTCAGGGCAAAATCCAATAAAAGGTTCAACAAATAAATTACCAAAGATTTATTCCGAAAGTGAGATAAAAACATTTTTCTTACTTTACGATGCAGTTTAATGTGGACAGTTTAGGTAATGAAAGAAACAATCGTATCGTGTTGAAAGGGAAGATTTAGATCAAATGTGGAATTAAACGATTAAAAGGAATTTCAAATCAATATCATTTCGTACAGTTAACAGATAAAAGCTTCACATTTCATTGAACATATAAATAAACGGCAGAGGCCCGGGACCCGAATAACCCGAATATACCCGCGACCCGAATAACCCGAATATACCCCGCACCCGAATACTTTACTTTCTCCAAAATATTGCTG
>JAANSO010001121.1:0-19439 GCA_036507315.1 Lepidocyrtus fimetarius | reverse complement strand
GCACCACCCGCCTTCTATTCTCCACGGAGACAAAATCCCTCAGAAAAGACCTGGAACAAGATGACGATCTCATTTTACCGCGGTACCTTTGGATCTTATTTAAAGAAAACTTTGAAGATTTTAATGACAGGAACACTGCAGATTTTAAAATCCCGACGAGCATAACATTCCTCGCAATTGCCGATTTTAACGAAGTTTACGTAATCGGTTTAAGAACCAAACAAAACAAAGTAAAAATCACTAATTTCCAAGAAATCGAACAAAAATGGCAAGAAATGCACTCAGACATGAATGAAATTCCTTTACAAACTGACTGGGACGTTGACCCACATCCTTACACTTTTAAAAACAACGGCGCGCCAGAAATTTGTCGGATATTTATTCAATTCATTGGTCATATTGAATACCGGCGTTGTACACTTTTGCTAATTGCGAGTAAGCACAATTTTACAATCCGGAGGGGAGATGAGGACCCCCTTTCATGGTTTTATTTCGCAGTGGAATCCCCCGATAACTGGAATGATAAGTGTTTAATCCACGGGATCCAATCTTTTTCTTTTGGGTTAACAGCTGTCGTTCAGAATTTTGAAGAAATTAGGGCAAAACAAACAGGCGATGGGTTGCTAAAGCCATTTCCTTATTTTATTTGGGTTTTGTTAGCGGCGTCAAGTTTTTTATCCGCCGTTTTACTCGTCACTTTTAATGTTTTTGATTTAAAGAAAGAAATTCCCACGGGTGAATACTTCACCGCAGTTAAGGATACCTTTTTTGATTTAAATAGTTTTTTAATCGAGCAATATCCAACTTTAAAACTTAACAGATTTTCTTTAAAGGTTTACATCTGGCTTACATGGAACCTCGTCGTTTTAATTATTTCGCAAGGCTACCGAGCAAAATTATTCTCTTCCCTGGGCTTCATTTCAGATCCGATTCAAGTTCCGGGAAATTTGGAGGAAATAATTAACTCTGGAATGCTCCTTGGAACAAGTTCGCTTTGCTGGGATGGGCACAACGATGAAAGCTGCCTTAGGCAACAAGTCATCCGGCCACAGATCAATTCCTCGAATAAAAACCTTTTGGAAGAGTTTGACAAGAGGATAATATGGTTTCCGGGACGGGACACTGTGCGCCACCTGGCCTATTGGATTCTACGGAATGGAACGGCTCCAACAATCGAATGGGATGTGAATGACGAGAAAAAAATGCTCCGGGGACTGAATTTATTCCAACTCCCGCAAACTTTTCTATTTCTAGACAATGAAGAATCAATTTTGAATGAGTTTACAGCTCTGATTCATGCATTTGGCGGGAAAGCCTTTTGGATTTCGGAAAGAAAACAAACTCCCTTTACCTTCCAAAGGTATCCACTTCTATTTGGAAATTATTTTTATTCAATCTATTCAAAAAGCTTGGGACAGGTAAGAGAATCCGGGATTTACGCAAGATGGAAAGACTACACGTTTCAGCACTATGTTTACTATGGAGTTGCTGAACTGGCTTGGAAATTAAAAAAGGATTTGAATATTAAATTCGATTCTGAGCTTTGGAGTTGGGGAAGGTTGGAAAATCGGTTTGTTAATTCTGTGGAAAATTTCAAGGAAATTGGGAAAAGAGAGAGTTTTAGTTTTAGGGTGGCTAATGAAGGAGATGAGGAGTTTATTACAAAAGAAGTGCATTTTATTATTTTTACTTATTGGGCTTTTGGGATTGCTCTGACAATTTTTGCGTTTATTATAGAAAAAATGTTGAATATTATTACTTACCTTTTACTAAAGCAATTATTGATTGAAATGTCGATATTTATGTATTAAAAACTTGAAAAAGAATAAAAATTGATTAAAAGGAATAACTGGCTAATTAAAGCATGAGTTAGACTGTTTCCCGTCACTAGTTACTGTTTATCAAGCTGCAAGGTATTTTTATGATGGGAATGAGAGTTTGCGATACCGTGTGAAAATTACATTCACTTTTGTTTATCAAAATGGAACTGTATATAGCAACATGTTAAATACTGTTTTAATATTAATTTAATTATAATGAGGGTTTTTGATTAAAGTGATGATTGTTTAACAAGGAAGTTTTAAAGAAATATCCTTTTCCTCCTAATTATTTACATTTTATGGTATTTATCTTATAATCCCACTTGAAAATGTTTTTAAATGAAATTTAAACATAAAAAATATGTAGCAAGTTGTTAAATAATTAAATAACAGAAGAATAAATTATGAGATTTTAAAAACCACTAATTTATGGAGAATGCAACGGAATGCTTGAATATGAGAAAAAAGATTACGGAATGCTTGAGAAGGAAGATCTTCAGAGAATTCTGCCTTGATGGTTTTCTAGAAATTATTAAACAACGTTCTAATTAAAATGCAATTCTTGAAGGGTTTTCAAGTTAAATAATCCATCTCATTTTTATTTCAACTTTTGTGTGCATTACAATACAAAATTCCCGCAATGGATACAAGGTTGGTTAGAATAAAATTTCGTTAAACTTTATAATTTGAAATTTTTTACCTGTTTAATCAATTTCTAGGATAATTATTCAAGCAAATGGAGCAAATAAAGAAAAACAAAATGGACTACTTTGTTCAACAAAAGCCCTTCCGGCCGTGAGAGTTTGCAATGCTTGGAAAGCATATACTAAGGGAGCTCCAATATTGCAAAATCTAAGCATGACCGTTCCAAGTGGGACAATGTAAGCTCTCAACGATATTAAAAAACAATAAGAACTTAATTTCAACGGTTTTTGTTTATTTTTGGCAAGATATGGCTTACTTGGCTCAAGCGGATGTGGAAAAACAACGCTTCTCTCATGCATTGTTGGACTTCAAAACGTTGATGAAGGGGAGATCCTCGTTTTTGGAGCTAATCCCGCTAGTCAAAGCAATTTTGGGAGGAAATTGGGCTACATGCCGCAGGTAAAAACGTTTAATCATAATTTCATATATTTTTAATAAAAGATTTTACTTTTTGGCAGGATATAGCCTTGTATGATTTTCTAACAATTAAAGAGTCACTGCAATATTTTGGAAGAGTTTTTGGCATGAATGAAGAAGAAATTCTGGAACAAGTTGAGTTTCTGATTGGATTGCTTCAGCTACCGGATATGAACAGTAAAGTTCATACACTTAGGTATTTTTATAAAAATTAAAAATAATATTCAAAATTATGAATAAACCTATAATTTTTACAGTGGCGGTCAAAAACGGCGCTCATCTTTGGCAGCGAGTTTAATTCACAATCCAAAGCTACTAATTTTGGATGAGCCGGTAACCTTCAATTAAAATTTTGTTTAAATTAATTAACTTTGAATTGTTTGTTTTTAAGACGGTAGGATTGGATCCACTCTTAAGGGAAAGGTATGCAAAAATAATTTAAAATTTTCTTTCCTTGTCCCAATCATTTTTAATTTTAAAATTAACTTCTAGAATATGGAACTACTTGCTAGAACTGTCAACTTCCCGGGGAACAACTGTAATAATTACCACGCATTATGTTGAAGAAGCCCGGCATTCTCATACAATGGAATAATGCGTAATGGCAAACTTTTGGATGAAAAGTGTCCAAATTTGCTTTTACAAGAGCATAAGGCTAATTTATTGGAAGAAGTTGTAATAAAACTTTGTAAAATTGACCAGAAAGGAAGCTCCCTCTTACCCGCGTTGGAAAATACACCGACTTTGCAAAATATTGCAAAAATAACGTTTTCTTCAAGTGGGAAGCTACAGAGGGATAATGGAAATTGTAATAACGAAATAATTGGAATTAAATACGAGAAAACCTTATCAACGGATCACTTTGATAAGCCTTGTGAAAAAGAAAAGAATGGGAGATTCCGTCGGATTAAAGCAATGGTTTTTAAAAACTTTTTAAATTTCTTCAGAAATCCAGTGTAAGTTAGCTTAATTTACCAAAATTAACAATTTTTATTAATTTTCGGGTTCATTTAAGTGTCATTATAGCCTCATTGTTCCTCCCGTCCATCCAAGGAATCCTCGTGGGTCTTGTTTTTGGCAAAGAACCTCAGCATTTAAAGTTTGCCGTGGCTAATTACGAGTTCCCCAATTGGGAGGAATATTGCCTGAATGAAATGCCCGCTAATTCAAATTGTGCAGTTGACCTAAGTTGTAAATATATTCAAAAGTTGCAAGATCAAAACGGATTGGATCTCATCCAAGTTGGTTCTGAAGCAGAGGCTTTGGAAAAAGCAAGGCTGGGGGAGATTTGGGGCTACATAGCAATTCCGGAGAATTACACTGAATATTCAAAATTGCGAGGGGCAGCTTCCCTATTTGCCGATAATGAAACTTTGGAAGGATCTGTGATTAAAGGGAGGTTGGACATGTCTCGTAAGTAATTTAATTAACTAATTAATTATATAATTAATTAATTAAACTTTTGCTAGATTACATGGCCGGCGCTTTCATGATGAAAAATCTATTCCTCTCGTTGGAGAAATTCGGTAGGAGCAGTATGGAAGCCTGTGGGGGTGATCCTAGAGAAGCCGAGCTAGAATTTAAAGTAATTATTAATTAATTAGGATAATTAACGATTAAATTAACTGTTCTTAACTGTTTTTGAATAGTTTTCCAGTATTTACGGTAGCTTTGACTCGGGATACGTGGAATACATAGTGCCAGCAATGCTTCTTCTGTAAGTATTTAAAAAAATTAAACTTTAATTAAACTTAATAATTAAATTAAATTCTAGGAACATAAACATGATGGCAACAGCAGTCAACTCCGTGGTTTTAGTAATGGACAGAAAACAAGGCACAATGGACAGATCCCGAGTGGCCGGATTGCAAATTCTCGACATTTTGATAAGCTATTTCTTATCGGACGCAACCCCACAAATTATTCAAGCCGTTCTTGGGGCTGCCTTGATGATCATCGGATTTTCTTTGGAAATTAAAGGCTCCACCACCCTCTTTGTTTTAATTTGCATTCTTTCAGGACTCAACGGGCAAGGATTTGGGTTTTTAATCGGGACTTTTTGCGGGGATGAATTAGAAGCGATGATGATGTCAATGCTTATCTACCTCCCACTTATTTTATACGTAGGGCTTATCTGGCCTTTGGAAGGGATGCCGCAAATTACTCAGTGGATTAGCCGATGTCTTTCCTTGACCTTAGCGGGGGATAGTATGCGGAGCATTACTAGTCGGGGGTTGGGTCTGGGGAGTTGGCAGGTTTGGCCGGGGATTGCGATTTTGCTGGCGTGGACTGTTTTTAACTGGGTTGCTGTGTATTTTCGATTGAGAAATTCCTTGAAGAAAAAAATTTAAGTTTGTCAATTTTTGTAAATTTTATTTCTACCTAGTAAACTGTCAATAAATACGGCGCAAATTTTTATCCTCTCATTGCGCAATCTTCAATTAATTATATTTGGCACGTGAAGTTTGCGAAATCGAATCAAAAAATTATCAGCATTTAATTTGATATTTTGAGCGCTTTAAAAGCTAAAATCTTACTGGTCATTACATTAACTAACGAGTAGTTAAACTGGAACAAAAAACTTGTTTTTATCTAAGCATTTTAGTGGGAATTAAAGAATCCGTGAGAAAAATTCCGCTGCATGTGCAGATAAAAATTGCGCGTTACACACAACACAAGCCATGTAAAATGCCAAATGCGTTCTAATTACCACGCTCAACTTTTCGCAAAGTTGATTCATTTAAATAATTATTTATTCATTTTTGTTTGTGAAAATTGCTTAAAAACTCATCACTTTTTGAAAAACAGAATTAAAAGTGATTAAACCTTACCTAATTACAATGGGATGAAGAACTTGCCAATTTGCGGTGCCTAATTTTCCCAAAAACAATGGATGCATCAAGAATTGAATTAATTAATGATAATGCTTCCTTAACATTTCAGAAATTAAACTTGCATTTTTCTCATGTTGAAAACTTGATTTTCTGCAGATGCAGTTTAGTCATTTTTATTTGAGTTTAGTAACGCTGAAGATTCCACAAATTAATTATATAAAAATAAACCGCATTTTAAAAAACTTTTCTATTTTACGATTTTCTTAACGTTTCATTATTAAAATAATTCATTGACACTTTAGAGCCAGCATCCAAACCGGCGAATTACTCTTAGCAAATATGGACATCTCTTTGAAAATAAATGTAGTTCCGGCAGTGAAAGTGCAACAAGCTTGGAAATGTTTTGTTCCTGGAACTTTTATATTGCAAAATATGAACATGACGGTTCCGAGTGGGACAATGTAAGATTTAAGTACGAAAGTAAAAGATTTACAAACTCATGGCTTATAATTTATTCAATTTTTTAAAACAGATACAGTTTACTTGGCTCAAGTGGATGTGGAAAAACAACGCTTCTTTCGTGCATTGTCGGACTTCAAAACGTAGACCAAGGAGAGATCCTCGTATTTGGATTAAATCCCGTGAATGACAGTAAAAATTTTAAACGGAGAATAGGTTACATGCCGCAGGTAAAATGACGGTTTTTAAATCAATTTATCTTAAAAATGCATTTAAACATAAAATTCATTCACAGGATATAACTTTGTACGAGTTTCTGTCAATTAAAGAAACTTTGGAGTATTTTGGGAGAATTTGTGGAATGACTGAGGATGAAATTCATAAGCAGATTCAGTTTCTTGTTGGATTTCTAAAACTGCCAAATATGAACCGTAAAATTACGTCGCTCAGGTATTTACCTAGTTTACTATTTAAAAAGAAAAAAGTAGTTTTAAATAATTTTTTTACAGTGGAGGACAAAAACGACGGTCTTCACTAGCAGCAAGTTTAATTCATAACCCTGACCTACTCATTTTAGGTAACTTTTGACCCTCATAAAGTTAATTTTAAAGTTACTTTTTTAAAGTTAAATTTTATTTTTTTTAGATGAACCGGTAAATCAAACGTTTTAAAAATTAAAATTGCATCCGTTTTAGTTCTTAACTCATTCATGGATGTTTTTAGACCGTTGGACTGGACCCAGTTCTAAGAGAAAGGTATTAAATTTAACAGATTAATTTCCTGGGGGTTTATAAATGTTTTCAATTTGTTTTAAAGTATTTGGAATCATCTACACGAACTTGTAAATACGCGAGGGACCACGGTAATAATTACAACGCATTATGTAGAAGAAGCTCGTCACTCCGACACAATCGGGTTAATGCGAAATGGAAGGCTTTTAGTTGAACAATGTCCAAAAGTATTGCTGGAAGAGTACAAAACGGATTTATTAGAAGAAATTGTCGTGAAACTTTGTCAAACTGATCAGAAAAATGCAGAGTCATTACCTGTTTGCAAATATAATCCAGATTTGATTAAGGACACTGTAATTGGATTAAAATATCAAAAAAATTTACAAGACTTTCCCCAACTTCAAAATAAATCAGTGCAGAAGTATCCAAAGGAAGCTTTTAAAGAAAGAATGGGCTTCAGAATCAATCGTGTTAAAGCCAAAGTTATTAAAAATTATTTAAATTTGTTTAGAAATCCAATGTAAGTTAAAAATTTATTTTAATTAATTAAACTTAAGTTAAAAATTACTTTTTTTGTCAATGTTTTAGATTAATGATTGGCTCAATATGCCTCCCCGCCGTGCAAGCAATTCTCATTGGACTTGTTTTTGGACGAGAGCCCCGTACTTTAAGTTTTGGCGTTGTAAACAACGAGTTTCCAAACTGGGATGTAAAATGCTTCCAAAATACTTCCGGTTGTGCCACCGACCTAAGTTGTAAATACATTGGGCAATTAATGCAACAAAACGGGCAGTTGGACATTATCCAAGTAATTTCTGAAGAGGAAGCTTTAAGGAAAGTCCAACTTGGACAGATGTGGGGCTACATTGCAATTCCGGAGAATTATTCAGGACATTTCGGGCTTCGGGGGATGTCCATGCGGGGGCTCTTTGCGGATAATGAAACCTTAGAAGGTTCCGTGATTAAAGTCAGGATGGATATGTCTCGTAAGTTAAAAGTTAATTAATAATTAAAAATCTTAACTAATTAAAGATTTTTTAAAGATTATTTAGCCGCGGCTTTTATGATTAAAAATTTATTCACTTCGTTGGACAAATACGTGAAAAACAGTGTTTTGGAATGTGGCGGGAATCCAAAAGAGGCTGAGCTTGAGTTTGAGGTAAAAAGAATTAAAAGTTAATTAATATTTAATTAAAATAATTACTGTTTTAAATAGTTTTCAGACATTTACGGCAACCTAAATAGTAGCTACGTGGATTACATCATTCCTGGAGTGCTTCTCTTGTAAGTTATTTAACCTAACAGAGCATTTTAATTATTAATTACAATTTAATTACTTATAAACACAATACAATAACTTTTTAGGAACATTAACATGATCGCAAACGGACTAAGCGCCGTCACACTCGTCACAGACCGCTCCCGCGGCACCCTTGACAGGTCCAGAGTTGCGGGGTTGAAAACCTTCGACATTCTCTTCAGCTATTTCATTGCGGACGCAACTCCAGCCATTTTGCAAGCTCTCCTTGCGTCTGGAATCCTCATTTTCGGGTTTTCTTTGAATATTCAAGGCCCCACAGTAATTTTTATCTTCATCGCTATTCTCGCAGGAATAAACGGACAAGCTTTTGGATTGCTTGTGGGAACGTTTTCAAAAGATGAATTCGAAGCTTTAGTTTGGTCCATGCTTATCTACCAACCGATGATGCTCTACATTGGACTTATTTTTCCACTTGAGGTGATGCCAAAAATTGTCCAAAGGATTTGCCACTGTCTGCCCTTGACGTTGGCCGTGGAGAGTATGCGAACAGTTACAAGTCGGGGGTTGGGGCTGTTCAGTAGAAGGGTTTGGGAAGGGATTGCGATTTTATTGGGGTGGACGGTACTGGACTGGATTTTTGTAATTTTTAGATTTCAAAGTTCTTTGAAAAAATAGTACCATGCAAATCCAACCTCTTTAAAAAATCCGATAAAACTTAATTTTTCGCATGAAATTATAAATTAAAAGAGGCTAATTATACGTTTGATAAAATCACTGGCTCTGGCAAAAATTTCTAGTAATCGCGAGTATTTTTTATAATGGGAACTAAAATAGATTCCAAAATCCGTGCGAAAAAATATTCAGACATGTCTGCAAATGCTTGCTCTAGATTTAACCTTTGATTGTGATCATTTCGTAAAGTTATGTACTCATTAATTAATAATTTTTCAATAGTTTTGGCTGTTTAGGTATTTTGTAGACGAATGTAGGTACATGCTGAGGATTTTTTACAGAATTCACATAAAACGTGTTTTATTATGTTGAAAACAACTAATTCACAACTAACCTGCTTGTCTCCAATTAAAAATCAAGCTTAAGCTGTATAATTAGAAAGAAACTTGTAATAATTTGTAAAGAAACCGCTGTAAATCTGTGATTTTTTTCAAAAAATGCTTGAATATGAAGTACCTGTAAAATGTTATGAAATAGCACAAAATTAATTACGCTTCCGTAAAACCATACATTGTTTTAAATGTGTAATAAAATGTCTTCTACGGGGAAAAAGATGCTAAAATTATTTTTGTTTCATTTGTATTTTGTTTCTGATTCTGTGATCATAGAAGAGGAAAAATTTAAAATAAAGAAAAATGTTCAATTTTTGAAAAATTTGTGTTCTAAGCTTATTTTTTCCGTTTTTAAATCCTTCTTTTGAAGAATCTGAAAGATGGCTACAAGGTTTTAATAAATTTATTCATTTTTGCCCTAATTTAAAAAAATACTTAGAAATAAATATTTTATAGGATAAGCATTGAAAGCGGGGGAAACAGAATGCTAGCCCAGAATATGATGCGGCCGTTTTCATCCGTTCCGGCTGTGAAGGTGCAACACGCCTGGAAATCTTTTATTCCTGGAGTTCCCGTACTGCAGAATATGAACATGACTGTTCCAAGTGGAACGATGTAAGCTAATAAATAAGTAATTGCAAGTTTTTTGGAAGGCTTTTAATTTTTTATCTGTAATCAGATACGGTCTACTTGGATCAAGCGGATGTGGAAAAACAACGCTTCTTTCGTGCATTGTCGGCCTTCAAAATGTAGACGAAGGAGAAATTCGTGTTTTTGGAGCTAATCCAACTAGTCAAAGTAATTTTGGGAGGAAATTGGGTTACATGCCGCAGGTAAAACCCCACCTCCAATAAATCCTTAATAAATCATTTGAATTTTAAATTTTCTCTTGCAGGATATAACTTTGTACGAGTTTCTAACAATTAAAGAAACTTTGGAGTATTTTGGTCGACTTTGTGGAATGACCAAAGAGGAAATACAAGACCAGATTAAGTTTTTAATTGAATTTCTCAATCAAAGAGGAAATTCAAGACCAGATTAAGTTTTTAATTGAATTTCTCAAACTGCCAAATATGAACAAAAAAATAACGTCGCTTAGGTAAGTTAATAATTTAAAAAATTTTTATAAATTTTAATTTGTGTATTTTTTTACAGCGGCGGGCAAAAACGAAGGTGTTCACTAGCAGCGAGTTTAATTCACAATCCAGAGTTGCTCATTTTAGGTAATTTTAGCATATAATTAAATAATCTTTACATTTAAAATTAATACTTGTTTTTTATTAATTTAGATGAACCGGTAAGTCAAAATCGTATTTTAGTAACGGCCAAGCAGTTAAATTTTTGTTTTTAATTTTAAAGACTGTGGGATTGGATCCGCTTTTAAGAGAAAGGTAATATAATTAACAATTTTGGGTTTTTTCAATTTTCTAACTTTTTTTAAATTCTGAAGCATTTGGATTCACCTACACGAGCTCGTGAAAACAAGAGGAACCACCGTAATTATTACAACGCACTATGTCGAAGAAGCTCGACAATGCCACACAATCGGGTTAATGCGAAAAGGCAGACTTTTAGTGGAACAATGTCCCAAACTACTTCTGGATGAGTACCAGGCGGATTTATTAGAAGAAATTGTTATAAAACTTTGTCAAAACGATCAGAAAAATTCAAAAGCTTTATTGCCCTTTTACAAAATTGTAAAAAATGAAGAAAACGAGGAAAACGAAGGAATTGTTGGGCTAAAGTATGCAAAAATTTTAGACGGGATTCATCACGAGAAACGAATTGAACTGAAACGAAAATTAAGCGAACAGTTAAAAGAAAAAGCTTGGTTTCGTGTTAGTCGTGTGAAGGCCGTGGTTGTGAAGAATTATTTAAATTTCTTTCGAAATCCAATGTAAGGTCAAAAACATAGTTTTAATTAAAGTTCGAAATAGTTAATTAATTTTGTTTTAGATTGCTACTCGGCTCAATTTCTCAACCCATTTTGGTAACAATCCTTGTCGGCCTTGTTTTTGGACGTGAGCCTAAAAATTTAAAGTTTGGGGTTGTAAACCACGAGTTCCCAGCCTGGGAAGTGAAGTGCTTCCAAGAAATGAATTCCGGATGTGCTGTGGACATGAGTTGTAAGTACATTAGGCAATTACTTTTGGAACAAAACGGACAATTGGATATCGTCCAAGTGGAGTCTGAGAAGGAAGCGGAGGAAAAAATAAGACTGGGGCAGATGTGGGGCTACATTTCAATTCCGGGGAATTACTCAGCGGATTTCGGGCTAAGGGGGATGTCCATGCGGGGGTTGTTTGCGGATAATGAAACTTTGGAAGGGTCTGTGATTAGTGCCAGGCTGGATATGTCTCGTAAGTTAAAATTTAATTAAAATTAAATTTAAAGTAGTTAATTAAGTTATTTTTTAAAGATTTTTTGGCGAGGGGATTCATGATGAAGAATTTACTTACGTCGTTGGAAAAATACGTGGAAAATAGTGTCGTGGAATGTGGAGGGAATCCAAAGGAAGCGGAGCTTGAGTTTAAAGTAATTAAAATTTATTTGAATTACACATTTTTATAAAATTAAATGTTTTTAATTAGTTTTCAAGCATTTACGGGAAACTGGACTATGGCTACGTGGAGTACATCCTCCCACTATCGTTACTATTGTAAGTTCTAAGTTAATTAAACTTATTGAGCAATTAACTTAGCTAAATTTAATTAGGATCATCAACGTAATTACAAACGGAGTTAGTGCCGTCACCCTAACCACGGACCGGGCCCGAGGCACCCTCGACAGATCCCGAGTTGCCGGAGTACAAAGCTTAGACATTCTGCTAAGCTATCTCATAACCGACGCTACCCCAACGGTCATCCAAGCTCTTGCTGGAACTGCTATTTTCATCTTTGGATTCTCCCTGGAGATTCAAGGCTCCACAATACTTTTTATTTTAATCTCAATTCTAGCAGGAATCAACGGCCAGTCTTTTGGATTCCTCGTGGGAATGTTTTGCAATGATGAATTCGAAGCTTTGATTATTTCTCTATTTACTGTCCTCCCGATGTTAATATGCGTCGGGCTACTTTGGCCGTTGGAGGCGATGCCCAAATTGTTTCAAATGTTTAGCCGTTGTCTTCCACTGACAATGGCTGGGGACAGTATGCGAAGCATTACAAGTCGGGGGTTGGGCATTACTAGTGCCAGGGTTTGGCCTGGAATTGGTATTTTGTTTGGATGGACTGTTTTTTACTGGATTTTTGTACTTTTTAAATTTAACAGGAAATAATTAAGTTAATAAAAGAAACTGCATTGTTATTGAATTCGCAAAATCCATGCAATTTAAAGGCGTCTTTTCTTCGATAAAGTTTTGCCCGCCGAAGGCAATCTTAATTAAAGGGCAGGATTTTAAAAGTCTTTTATAATTTGCCGCTTTCGATTGAAATACAATTTTGGATTGTTTGTAAACATCTGCCATTCCCCCAAGCCATACAAAAGTGAAGGATAGTCCTTCAAAAAACGCAATTGAAAATAAAACAAGTAAAAACCAATTTTGTAGGTTCCACGCACTCCGGACAAGAAATCCAAGGCCCCAGGATTGCAACATTATGGCGGTGATTATCTGCGAAGTGTTTATCGACTTTTGGAGGAGTTCGTTTGATATCTTTGAAAGTAACTGGATTGTGCGGAATTTAACCACGGAGGGCTTATCGGCTAGTCTTATCAGGAGGTCTTTTAAAGAAAGAGTGCAAAGCAGGGAAAGGTTTCCGGCTAGAAATGAACCCAAACTGAAGGCAATCAAGCTTAACCTGGAATTTATAAAGAGGATGATAACTTTTAAAAGTAAATTTAGGAATGAGAGGATTCCCGGGGTAATTTGAGATGAACACTGGGGAATGAGGAAGTAGCCAACAACGCCTGGTCTGCAGGGAGAAAATAAGTGAAGTCCAAAGTAGAAAAAGAAAGGGATTGTGAGGCAAGTCAGCCAATTACAGAAGGCAAAGTTTGAGTTCATTTTTTCAATCGGAGAAAGTTTTCTTTGTGGGGCTTCCGTTTTGGAAATAAACTGAAATATTCCATTTACAAAGAGGGTGATTGTGCCCGTTTGGGACTTGCAGATTTGCGCTCCAACCGTGCTCAGAACCAGTCCTCCGATCCAAATACCCGTCATTGTTTTCTCTTCAATCCGTGCAGAGCTCGGGAAGATGATCCAATTCAGGGTAACTTGCGAAATTAATAAAATTACGAAAAGAATCTGAAGCCAGAGTAGTTTCGCAAAGTGGATGTGTTCAGAAGGGTTTTTTGACGTGGATAGTTTAAAGAATTTTGAATGTTTTCCATAAGAATGGCTTTGGATTTTTATGGGAAGGCTGCCGAAACAATTTGAGGTTTTGTGGTTTAAATAAAAAAGACGTAGGTTTTGAGCAATCACCATTTTTGAAGAAGAAAAACGCTTGAAATGTAACAGAGCAAAGGCAGAACTTGAAATGAAAAGGAAGTTTAAATTTATTTTAAGACAATCGGATTTTTACGTAAATACCGAATAAAATATGGAAAATTTTATGTCGTTATGCAAATCCATAAGGATTTCGAAATAGGTATTGAAGTTGTTCAAACTAATGTTAAACAGATTATTTATTATAAAAATGTCCGGGGATTTAACAGTTGGTTTCATAAAGAAAAATTATTTTTGTTAAAAAAATCTACGAAAAATATAGAAAACAAAAACGATCCACTTTTAATGTTAGACGCAATTAACCCATCCTTAAAAGCAAAAAAAGAGCCACGCCATAAAGTCATTGCCTTTCATACATTTTCATAAACAATTTACATTGTAATATAGAAGTAATGATGCAATTAACGAACACTAATTAAAATTTTAGTACTCATTTATGCGCCTATTGAAATTTTGTAAAATTCATTTTTAGTTTTTGAGTTGCCCATTCAGAATCGTGTTTGTGATAAAAAAAAAGTAAGAAACTGCTTTCAATCTTTATTTTTGCAAGTAAAATGTCCCAGCAAAATTGTTTTCTGAAATTGCATGAGGAATAAATGATTTTAAATTATTTAAATGTTAAGTAGATGTTTGCATGCAGCCACACAAAGTCATTTCATTCATTTCATCCATCTTAACATTTGCTTTGTTCGTGCAAAATAAACTGAAAGGGTTATTGATTAAGTCAAAGGATTGACTGCTACATCGTTATTATCCAGCATAGACGATTTAATGTGAATCTTAATTAGACAGACAACTATAACGTAAACTAAGCAAACAATAATGACGCAAAATTGACGTTTTTTCCAGCCCATGATCTTGTTTATTTCTGCGCTAAGACAATTTACGTAGTAAGTGTTATAAATATTCTTCCGTAAATTAGTAAATGAATATTGTTTAAAACCTGCGAACAAATCCAGCCAGTCATTTAAAGCTGTTTGTCCAGGAAGCAACAAAAGTTGTTAAAAGGATTTGTTCTTGTTTGTGATCCAAAATAATTTTAAAAGTCACGATGGATATTAAATTGTCAACAGTCTCTGTTCTAATTGTTTTACTTCTGGTCATAGCTGAAATTGGTACTTTATTTTATTAAATTTTAATCGCAAAAAGATAATTTAAGCAAAATTGTCTATTTTTATAGTTGTGTCAATGCCATATGGCGGATACGGAGGTTACGGTGGATATGGCGGTTACGGCGGGGGCTACGGTGGGTACGGAGGGTACGGAGGATACGGCGGATATGGAGGTTATGGGGGTGGGTGGGGAGGAGGAGGATGGAGAGGAGGCTATGGCTGGGGTCAACCAGGCTTTGGAATTGTGATAGGCAGAAAATAGTCACTTTACAGACTGGAATCCAACACAATTTAATTGTTAATTTGAAACCTATCTCTCATTAAAATTGTTAATTAAATTATATAGTGTTTAAATAAAAGAACCATACATAAAAATTCAACTTATTTACATTTTTTAAGTTAAAAGGAGAAACTGCACTGTTAAAGAATTCGCAAAATCCATGCATTTCAGCGGCGTCATCTCTTCAATAAAATTCTGCCCTCCGAAACCTATCCTTATTAGAGGAACAGACTTTAAAAACTTCCTATACCAACCTCTCCTGCTATTCCCCTCCTTCTTTGCCTTCCTTTGAAAAAGTATTTTAGATTCTTTATAAACATTTGCCATTCCCCCGAGCCAAACAACAGTGAAACAAAGTCCTTCAAGAAATGTTAATGAAAATAAACAAATTAAAAACCAATTTTGTAGGATCCACTCACACCGAACGAGAAATCCAAGGGCGAATGATTGACACATTATGGCGGTGAGAATTGAAGCGATGTTTATTGATTTTTGAAGGATTTCATTTGATAACTTTGCAATTAACTGAACTGTACGGAATTTTACACAGGTTTTATCAGAGTTCCACAAACTAATTAAAAGACCGTTAAGTGACATTGTACAAAGCATTGAAAGGTTTCCGGCTAAATATGAACCCAAACTGAATGCAATTAAGCTTAATCTGCAATTTACAAGGAGGATAAGAACTTTCAAAATTGTATTTAAGATTGGGGGAAATAGAAATGAACACTCTGGAAGAAGGAAGTAGCCGAGTATGACAGGGCGGCAAGGAGAGAAGAAATGAAGTCCGAAATAAAATGAAAAGGGCAATGTGAGACAAGTCAGCCAATTTCCAAAGGCAAAATTTGAATTCATTTTCTCCGCAAATGTTAATTTCCTTGAAATGCCGTTGGAAATAAATTGAAATATTCCATTTACAAAGAGGACGATGGTGCCTGTTTGGGATTTATAGACTTGGGCTCCGAAAACGCTTAGAATGAGACCTCCTACCCAAAGCCCCGTTGTTGTTGTCTCTTCGATACTCACAGAAGATTTAGGGAAGATAGCCCAATTCAGGACAATTTGCGAAAGTAGTAAAATTACGAAACAGAATTGAAGCCAGATTAGTTTTATAAAGTAAGCGTGGTCCCGCGGAATTTTTGATAAGGATAGTTTATAAAAAGACTTGTCTTTGGTGCCGTAACAATGCTTTTGTATTTTTATAGGAAGGCTTCCGAAATAATTTGCGGTTTTGTGGTTTAAGTAAAAAAGGCGTAGATTTTCTGCCAGAACCATTTTTCCTAGGGATTCTCAAAGTCCGCTAAAAAAAATGAGAAAACTTTCAAAATTGCTTACAAAAGTAACCAAACTGCTTCCAACTACAGCCGTTATAATAATCCACGTGTATTGTTATTTAAATCCGTAACGATTTTTGTCTGAATAGGCATTTAATGCTTTTCAAGGAACCAACGAAAAAGATATACGCCGTATTATTTTAAAAGCTGAAAGCTTTCTTATTGGATAGATTTAAAATCAATCTGATCAGTAAATTCGGCTACGGAGGTGGATATCAATCTACTACAACATTGTAAGTTTTTTTCTCCTTTACATCGATCTTTTACCCAGATAAATAATTTAAACATTTTTTGTAATAAATAAAAGGCGTATAAACCCTTTTGAATATTTTAATTTTATTGATTTTAATTCTATCTAGCTATTTTACCGTTGCAATAGTAAATTTAACAATACTCAAAAATTAATGTTTAACATAATTAGGTTAACAATAGAAACTGCATTGTTAAAGAATTAGCAAAATCCAAGCATTTCAAAGGGGTCATATCATCAATGAAATTGTGCCCTCCGAATCGAATTTTTATTAAAGGACAAGACCTTAAAAACATCCTGTACCAGCCCCTAGCCCTATTTGCCCCGTCCTTCTTTGCTTTGTTTTGAAAAATAACCCTGGACTGTTTAAAAACATCTGCCATTCCCTGAAGCCAAACAACAATTAGGAAAAATCCATTGGAGAAAGCAATTGTAAAAAGTGAAAGCATAAACCAATTTTGAACGTTCCATTCGTTCCTGACTAAAAAACCGAGCCCGAGAGATTGCAGCATTATGGCGGTGATTACCGTAGTTACGTTTATTGATTTTTGCAAAATTTCGTTTGATAACTTTGCGATTAACTGAACTGTTCGGAATTTAACCACAGAGTATTTACTCCCAGAGTGCCAAAGCCTTATTAAAAGGTCTTTTAAAGAAGTTGTACAAAGTATGGAAAGGTTTCCCGCGAGAAATGAACCCAGGCTGAAGGCAATTAGGCAAATTCTGCAGTTTTCCTAAGAAGATAACCACTTTTAAAGATAAATTTAACACATTTCCGGAAGAAAATGGAAGAAATGGAGAGCACTCTGGAATTAAAAAGTATGCAACTATGACTGGTTGACAGGGATTGAAAAAATGAAGGCCGAAGTAAAAAAGAAAAGGGAAGGTTAAGCAAGTGAGCCAATTTCCAAATGCAAAGTTTGCAATTATCTTCTCAATCATGTCCAATTCTCTTCTTTCGTAGTTTGTTTTCGAAATAAACTGAAAGATTCCATTTATGTAGAGGACAATCGTATGGGAACGGGTTCGGAGGACTTGGGCGGCCAAAACGCTTAGAATTAATCCACCCGTCCAGATCCCCGTCATTGTAATTTCTTCAATTCCTGGTTGGTGGGAAGATGAAGGGAAAATGACCCAGTTTAAGGTAATTTGTGAAAGAAGCCAAACTACAAAGGTGAACTGAAGCCAGAGGAGTTTTATAAAGTATTCGTGATCATTTTTGTTCTCTGGAATTGATACTTTTACAAGAAAAGTGGAATCAAAGTGGTATTTTTCAATTTTTATTGGCAAACCGCCAAAAATATTTGCCGTTTTGTGGTTCCAGTAGAGAAGCGGGGTTGTTTTTGAAACGACCATATTTCTGATTTAATAAGGTATATGTTTAAATAAAGGCTGCAAGTTTTATTCTGATATAGTCGAGATCAAGGGAGAAATGACGCGCAATTTACCAAAAAATCGAATTTTTTTCTTTAACATTTTAATCTAATAATCTATAACTGAATTATTTATTTTGGAGGCTAATATCCACTCTTTTACAATTCTATTGGAGGAAAATAAATTGATTTAAAGGAAATTGAAACGAGTTTAATATGCGCATGACCTTCGAACTTTTTTCCAATATACGTGCATTTCTTTCAAAAATGAACATTATGCTTATTAAGAAAATACATATACTTTAAATAAGTACAGAAAATTTCTTTCCAGTCAAGTGAATTAAAAGTAAAATGGATTAATTAGTGTTCTTGATTTAATTATCGTTAAAATAACGGTTTTGAATATTTTTAATATTAAAAGGCAGCAAGCTTGCCTAGTTACTAGCTCGAGTCTATCACTTCCGTGCGTTAATAAAACACAGCAAACTTGTTAACTTTAAAAGTATGCAAAAAACCCACCAAAATTGAAAAATGTTTCATTTTAATATGTTCTTCTGTGTCCTGCTTCTCGAACCTGACGCCAATATTGGTACCACCTAACTTTCCCCCATAACATTCCCCTCCCCAACTTCCCCCTAATAATACCCCGTCAATTTTCTTCCCTTCAACTTTCCCCCTCCGACACTTTCCCACTTTACTTTAGATTTTCCCCTCCCATGTCTTGAAATATCGTCGTTGGCTCAGGAAACGGGGACAAGTCAAACTTTAAAAGTCAGGAATCGGGGACAACTCAATTTTGAAGAGTCAGGAAAAGGGGACAAGTCACGAGAGTTGTCCCTTTTTCTGGTCAGGCTTCGCCAGTGACTTGTCCCCTTTTCCTGACTGTTCCGAATTGAGTTGTCCCCGATTCCTGACTTTTAAAATTTGAGTTGTCCCCGTTTCCTGAGCCAACGACGATATGTAGATTTCTCCCATTTCTCCACACAATAAAAATATATTATAAATTTGTGGCAAAGCTGTTACTTTAAATTTTTATTCTATGGGCAATGGTTTGGTTTTTTGGTGATTTTTTGTTCTGTAAAAATACAAAAATGATTAATTTACTAAGTAAGCCAGAAACATAAATTTTATTGGTTATACCTTTAAGTTGGGGGCTAACCGTAAAATCCTTCTGCAAAAAACGTCATAATAATAAAATTAAACTTGTCTGAATTAAATCTTTGCGCGTTTACTTTTGTTTTCACCTTTTGCAGCCTTTTCTTAGGTTAACAAGAGAAACTGCATTGTTAAAGAATTAGCAAAATCTAGGCATTTCAAAGGGGTCATATCATCAATGAAGTTCTGCCCCCCGAATC
>JAANSO010001120.1:0-19448 GCA_036507315.1 Lepidocyrtus fimetarius | reverse complement strand
TCCAGAATCCGAACAAGCTACTGAAAAGCCAACAACGATTGCTCCTCCAACACCTTCGACTTCAAAAAAACCTGATTTTGATAAGCCACAGAAAATGATCACACAAAAAGAAGTCAATTTGCCAAAGCAAAGCAAAAAAGGAGCGAGAGATGAATTTTTGAGCAGTGGTGTGGGACCGGCAAACTTTACATCAACTGGAAAAAAGGACAGTTCAAAAAAAGGACCCCCATTGCATCGTTCGGATTCTGGTTCGTCATTGTTTAGCCCACCTGACTTTGTTTTTAAACGGCCCGAAGTTCCAAGAAAAAGAGCCCTGCCTGTTGAATCAAAAGCATCAAAATCAGTAAGTTCGAATTTTCATTTGAAAGACGTAAATGCTGTTTAATATTATTATTTTGCTATTTTTTAAATCTACAGGCAGACGAGAGGGCAAAGCGGCCACGGATGTCGGAATCTTTTGTTAAAGGTGAGATTAAAAAAGTTGCGGCAGAAAAATTGGCTCACAAGAAAGATTTATCTGAAAAATCTTCAGATAAAATATTAAAAAAGCAAAATCCGAACCGTGAGTCTATGGCATCGTCTTCAAGCGTCGAAAAGAATTCCAAGAAAAACAAGAAAAATAAAAATAAAGAATCTAATCTTGTTAAGAATGATAAAAGTAAAGGGGTAAAAACGTCTGCAAAATCTGGTAAAAAATCGGAGAAAAAAAAACAGACTTTCAGATGTTCAATTTGCAAACAAAGCAAATTTAACAATCTTGAAGATTGCAAAGTTCACATGGCAAAATGTGCAAAACTGCATAAATCCCTGCTTGAATCCTCCAGTGAGTCCGATACGGAATAAGATAAAGTCAATCCTTATGCGGATCCGATTCCGAAAAGAGTAATAATATTAAGTTAAAATATCTTGTGTTGAGACATGCATTTTTATTATAAATATGCAGACAATTTGTTGAAGCTGCCTGGCTCAGTAGCTTAACGGACTATTGTAAATTAATTGTTAAGCTGGGTTATAAAGGGTCATCAATGTATTTTGTTCGGATTAAAAAATAAATATTAAGAAAATCTTGTTATTATTTTAAAAAGTTGAATTTTCGCCTAGTTAAGTATTCGCCAGGTTTCCTATGATTTGAGGAAATTGTTGATGTGTGTTTAAGTGTTCGGATTTGTGTTTATTTTATATTTACTTTTAGAGACTATTCTTACTAAAATTAAAGTTGTTTTTAAAGAATGAGATCAAAATTAGTTCAGATTTTATGTGAAAATTGAAAGTAGAGTTTTATGGGGTTATGATTTTTAAAAACGTTGTTTTGGCTTGAGGTTTCTTGTATAAACTATTGATATCTTGTTTTTAATATTAAAATTAAAAAATATTTAAGATGTGAGAAATAGGTAATATGAAAACTTAGCATTCAGTTCGGATTTTTTGGTTTCACAATTTAACAGCTAAGTTATTATGAAAAAATTATGGATGTAAGAAAATTATTTTTTGTGAAATCTGGACTCCTGAATTAGAAATAATTCACATACAAATTAAGTCATACACTGTAAATAAATGTTTTGAATTGACGTGTTTATAAATAAATGATATAAGAAAAAATTATGATTACATTGGAAGATTTATTTTCTGAACTAATGACATAGTCAAGTTTATCAATCGAATCAACATTTAACAAAAATCCGAAAAATTATAAGCCTACAAAAAACGTACAAATGCTATTTACTAACTGTGAAACAGAAATCGTAACTTCTTATACCTATATTATGTTATAAACAAAAAAATCAATTAAATGCATTAAGTTTTGTTTCATTTGAACCAATTCTTAGAAACTTGGTATAAGTAACAAATAAAGCTCAAGGAACTATTTATGAAACGATAACTTTCGTTCGGAATATATAGATAGACAAATATAGTTTTGATTAACATCATGTTAAAAAGCAAACAATTAAAGTAATTTGTCATTAGTTATATTATTTCAAACACTGTTCTTGGAAATATAAACAGTTGCTATGATTCTAGATTTAATTTTCATATGAAACTTTCCCCTTCCTCCAAATCCGAACTATCGAAATTTTAGGCGATGTACATTTGAATAATCAATTGAGAAAAATTTTTGTGTAAAAGTTGGGATTTTGTTTTTAGAAGTTATTATTAAGACAGGAAATCAATTTGCATTATCGCATTGATAACAAGTAAAAAGACGGGTTTGACCAGGGATTAGAGGATTAAGGATTTTTAATCCAAAATCCGAATCCACTCTTCTTAAAATATTAATCCAAATCCTTAATCCAAAATCCAGGATTATTCAAGCCTAGAATAGAATAAAGGATTTTTAATCCAAAATCCGAATCCACTGTCTTAAAATATTAATCCAAATCCTTAATCCAAAATCCAGGATTATCCAAGCCTTGGTTAGGATTAATATTTTTAATCCGAAAATGCTAATCCATATATTCTTTTCAAAAAATCCATAATCCATAATTCACTAATAATTACAATTAGTTTGTTTTTGCAACCCTGCTCACAAGGGGAAAAATAAGTTGAATGTGAATGCGTAGAAATAAGTGGTGAGCCTTCATTCGGATTTTTATTATTAATTACTTTATAAGCTCAGCCTGTTTTGCATGATCTGCTCGCTACGAATTCCTTTCTCCCAAGACAAAATAGTCTTTTCACTTGTTATCTATGCGATAATGCAAATTGATTTCCTTTCTTGATAATGTCTTTTCAATAAAAAATCCCAACTTTTACACAAAAATATTTCTAAAATGATTATTCAAATGTACATCCTGTAAATTTTCCTCTTTCAATTATAAGCTTTCATTCATGTTTTATGTACTGCGTCGTTCGATGATTCTAACTCATCCAAGCCAATAATTAATTTCCTTTCAGTCTGCTCTCGGATTCCAGATCTTTCTCATTGACTGTATTTTTGTGGATTAAAATTTTACATTTAAACTTGTTTCGTTAAGCTTAGTCGTGTCCAAGTAAATTAAATATGGAGAAAATCAAAGTAAGTTTTTCAATTTGGATGTGAATTTGGAACAAGTGGATTTGAAAGTGGAAGGCTCCCGTCATTATTTTCTATATTTAAAGTGCAGCCAGGTTTTTAATATTTTTAAATCCGAACGGTTTTTAAAATTAATTAGGCCTTCGTTGACTCGTTGCCCTCCCAGCAACTGCGAGATACAATCATGGAGTGCATGAGTTGGTTAGTGGACCAGTTGGTGATTCATCAAGAAGAAGTCCTGCAGTTTTTTTCTAACAGGAGTTCAGTAACTGTAAGTTAAACACATTGTCGATTGCCTTATTAATTATTTATATTTTTATATTTTTTATGATTAAAGCGGAAACCAAATCATATTTTCAAGGTTTATATGCCATATTTAATTATTTTTTAATTCTTGAAAATTTTTAAAAATATTTAGCACCTAGACCTGGCTGATTTGTTATACTCGTCCAACTTTGGATCTTTGTTATTTACGCAGCTTCCTAGCTTATCGTCTAGTGCGCCTGACCATGAGGTAGTGTCAATAAATCTGATTCACCAAGAATCTGTTTTTTTAAAGGAAGTAAGTTATGTTTTTATTATTCAAATTTTGTTTCCAGTATATACAAAATTGAAACTTGAATCCGAACGATTCCTTTTATATTTTTTAGCATCTAGTTAATCATGTTTTTGACAATGGGATGGCTCCAAATAAAAAGGATAATAATTTTTCATCATCCTCTTTGGCAACGTCCTCGCGATTCAGTTCGACAGGTCTATTAGCAAGTAGCGATGGGTCTTTAAATGATAATCCTACGGTTGGAGTAAGTATAATTTTAAAATCATCAAATTGATTTGAATCTGAACTATTCGGATTTTCGTGATTTTTTCATGCATTTATTTACAATTTATTTATTGCGCAGGTACAAAGTCCGCTTGAGGTGACGTTCCAGGATATCTACGGGAAAGGGTTGTCGGGTTCAGAAGATTTTAATGAGCTAGGAAGACCACCAACTCCGCGAACTCCTGAAAATCTTAAAAAAAGGAAGTTCGAAGATGATTCTGCTAAAAGTGTTGACTTGTCTAAGGTATAATGTCAATAGATTTTAAAAAATTATTTTAAAAAGGCAAACCAAGTATAAATCCGAACGATTTTTATTCTGTACTTGCTATTGTAGGATCTGGAACTCTCATCTGACAGTTCGGATTTGGAAGATGGGGAGATCCGCGAGGATGAAGATATTAATATCCCCTCTCCAATTAAAACGCCGGATTTAATACGGAGTGATAGTTTTCTTATGAAAAGGAACAAGGTTTTTTAAACTTTACGCTCATCCAAACAATTTTCTCTGCATTTAAATCCAAATGAATTGTATTTTATTTATTCATTATTTTCCTAGATTTCCTTTTCACCAATTTCTGACTATTCTTCCTCCGATGAAGATTTTACCAGTGGAAAAAACCGGTCAATAAATGTTTACAGTTATCGTCAAAAAGGATTGGTAAGGAAATGAACAAAAATTTGGATGGGATTCATTTATTCATAAATACTCGCTTCATTTCTCAATAATAAATAAGACTAATTATTTTGAAATGTAGATTGAAAGAAGTACATCACCACGTCCAGTTTTAAAGCAGCCAGCAAAGGTAAAAATAATTTTAAATCCGAAATAATAATTTTATTACTTCAAAATTAATGAAATCGTTCATTTTTTATTTAAAATAGCGCCCTTTACCATCCCCAGTGCCACGGCTGACTGTGGCAATGAAGGAGCCAAAGGTAATATGAAAATAAAAATTAATAATCCGAGCGCTGTTTTAAATCGATTCCGAACGATTTTCCAATACATTTCGAACGATAATTTCTATAAATTGTCAATATTATTTTTAACAGGTTTTATATAAACATAAAGCAAACAGGAAAATCACAAAAGGATTATCTTCATCTGGACAGGTAGGTTGTTGTCAAATTATTGCAAACTTAACTCATTCAAAATACAAACTTATCTAGTCAGATGCAAAATCTTTTTGAAATCGTCTTATTTATTTTAAAAAAGGTCTCAACTAAACTTTTGTGTGCTCGAAATGAAAAGAAAAGTCGTTCGGATTTGAAATTGGTAAGAAAATCGTCAGTTTTAATAATTTTATTTAAATCCGAACGAAATGAGGATTAATCCAAACCTAAAATTTTTTACAGAAATCCGGCCGAAGTGTATCTCCTCCAGTTTCAATAAAAGAGCTGCGCGAAGGCAATCGTGGTGTAAATGTAAGGGTTTTTCATTCAATTTTGTTACATGAATAAATCTGAGCGATTGCGTTCAACTATTGATGTGATTTTTTGTTGATTTAAGGGCTCAATCAATTGTACACGATGCATGAAGCCTTTTACTACGGTGTCGAATAGGAATCGTCATTTAAGGACCATGCATGGACCACATAAGGTGTCCAAGTTTAATTGCAAGTCTTGTGATGCGAAATATAAGCGAATGAGCGATTTAAAGGATCATGAAAAAATTCACAATACAGATTTTGTTGGCTGGATCTGTGATGTGTGCGACAGAGTTTTTAAACAACGACAACGAAGGGACGAACATAGAAGAAATCACAAAGTTTTTGACAATTCAAATGCAAGGAAGAAGGAGAATAAAGCAGTTCCTGATTCTGTGAAATCCACTGAGAAGCGAAAACTTTTCAAATGCAAATTTTGTGCAGGCACCTTTGGAATTAGGGATCAGCGAAATGAGCACATGAAACATTGTATCCTGCTTGGTTTGTCTTCTGATTCCTCGTCTGATTCCGAGTGAAATTTTTGAAAATGTAAATATAATGTATGATGAGTTTCCGTTTATATTTGTAAAGATGTTTTTGTCAATTCACCAAAATAAACTAAGGTTAGTATAAAATAAAAACTTTATGAAATTAAGTTAGTCAATGTGTGATTTTTGAGTTGATGTATTCGAATCATTTCTCATTTAGCTGATTTTCTTTATTATTGCTGTTAATGAAAATAGAAAAGTTATGATTATAAAGTGTTTTTCCAGTTAATATGTAGCATTTGTGGGTTGTTTGTACTTATATTTTTTTTGTAAATTTTCGGATTTGTGTTAAATGCCGATTGATTTTCTTGAATGGCTTTAGCTTGAAGTAATAAATCTTGTTATAACATATATACCATTTTAAAGATTTATTTACAGTGTATGAAGCTATTTGCATGTAAATTCTTTCTAATTTACAAAATATTTTTGTTACATCGTAGACTTTTTCACAATACTTTAGCTGTTACATTTCGTAAGGCACAGAAATCCGAACAGAATTGTAAGTTGACAAGTATTTATTTTATATTTAAATCCTTTTATATCTTAATCTAAAAAACAAATTGTCAAAACCGAACAACCGTTTTTACAATAAAACTTGTATAAGCATTCAAATGTCCAATAAAATCTGAACAAAATCAGTAGTTCATAAATAAATTTTGGAGAAATTCCTTACTTAGATCTTAAGCTATAAAACAACGTAAATCTTGTTAAAACATTATTCCCATTAAAATTAAAGAAAAATCAATAAATACGAATCCCAATAATTAAATACTCATCAGTATCTATTGCAACAATTTCCTTAATTCCTTTTTAACATGCAAGACTTAATAACCGTTCTAATTAATGACAAAATTTTCTTTATATTTTTAAATCCGAACCAAACGCATTGTTAACCTTTTATAACCTAGCTTGGCAATAAATTTACAAAAGTGCGTTGAGCTACAAATCCATGCAGCTTCAACAAATTGTCTACATTTATTTGTTCATCGTAAGGTTAGTATTAGTAATAAATTAAGAATTTTAATCCGAACGAAAGTTTTTAAAATTATTCCCTTCCTCCACCATGAGCAGTTATACATATTCTCCACATTTACTGGTGACCTAAACTATCTGAAAGCTATATTTTGATATTTGACCTTAATTGAGTGTTGTTTGTCAAATCATTTTGACCCAAACATATGCATATTCCCAAAGTAAAACTTAAATCCGAACGAATATAGTTTTCATAACTTTTATAACCGTCCAAATCCTTTTGTTTATTGCTAGTTAGCTGAAATGAGAATTTCTACTCTTTATACCATTACGTCATCAAATCAACATAATTTTTCATTTCTGCAAAATTCAAAGAAAATCCGGATTTAAATTGACAAATGTTCCTAACCTTGGGAATATTTTCATGCTAACCCTAACCTAACCCAAACATCGTTTCAATCCAAAGTACTTGACCTAATCCTTTTGAATTGTTTTATGCAAATGGAAAAAATCAAGTTTAGCTGTTTTAAATACATCTTAATTTGCCGCGTTTGTATCACTAATGTAAAACCTTGTGAACATGAAAAAATAACGTATCCCAGATTCCCGCGTGTGTTGATGACCTCTATTCATTACTTATTTCAATGGAAAGTAAACCTCCTTTTGTTAACAATCGACGATCTGTGCATCATGGTAATCGGATTTTTAAAAAGCCCGCGCGTCAAAATTTTATTTTTAATGCAAATTAAGCGGGTCAGTGTTTTTGTTAGGATTGGGTAGTTCATAAAAGGACATTCAACCAGTTGAGATCTTTGGAATGCGTGACACAAAAAGATAAAATGCATTTTTTGGATTTTCAATTTTCTATATAAAGGCGTTATTTTTCATAGCTCTGCTCAGTGTGGAAAGAGTAAGCGGGGCGAAAAGTCAAAATTTGATTCTCTAAGTAAAATATAGTTCGGATTTTAATTAAATCCGACTTGAGATTATAATCCGAACTTGTTTATATTGTTAATAGAATTGATAAATGTCGAACCTGCGCGCCTAAACTTTGTCAGAAGCTTTTCGGATTTTAATTCTATTTTAATTCAACCACAGTAATTAGACATCTGAAACTAGTCATATTATCGGATTTCTAACTAAGATTTGGTTTTTATATCTAGTCAGAATAATATAAAATTCCGAACTGAGATTTTTAAGTAAAGAGTTTAATGCAGACATAAAGACGTTCTTTAAAATAGAAACGAATTCGGTTTTTAAGAGCATGATGTCTTGAAATCCTTTTACAACCAAGATGGATAAGCTAAGGGTAAGGTTTATACAGCAAAAATATGTGAAATCCCAACAATTATTGGATGTGCAGCCAATGTAGGTTAAATATTACTAAATCCGAACATTCTTTTTGATTTTTATGTAACTTTTAGGATTACATAGACACACTTCCCACCTTGCAATTACGCAACACGTTTGATGAACTTGTTTCTTGGTTGGTTGATCAGTTAAGAGATCATGAGGATGAAATCTTGAATTTTTTTTCTAACCGATCATCTTTGACTGTAAGTATTTTTGTGAATCTTTTGTTAAAATTATTGCAATCCGAACGGATTTTTCAAAATAATGATCTAGATTTGGTTTAGCTAAATTAATCTTTTTACTATTGGTATTATTTTTATTAAAGCACACTGAACTCTCAGATGTTATATTCTCAACAAATTTTGGAAGGCTAAACTTTACTCAACTTCCGCAGTTGCCAGTTGGTCCTTCATATGATGACTTTTACGTTCCTGTTAATTTGACACAGCTACCTTCTAGATTTACAGATGAGGTAATTTATATTTTTTATATTTTTTCAAGATCAGTGCTTAATCCGAACGTAACCTAATAACAGCTTGGTGTATTTGCATTTTTAGGACACAAGAAATGCAATAAGAGCCTCAGAAGCTCATCCAAGCACAAGTGCAAGACAAAGAATAGTCAATGATGTGGGAACGACAACTGAGAATTTGGATTCATTACTTAATACCGTTACTGTAGGAATAAACACTGATGTAACTCTTCCTCCGACAGAAATTAGACCATCATCTTCCTCCAGCTCATCATCATCATCCTCGGCGTCTTCAGTATCTTCGTCCTCATCGACTCCGAAAAATCCGACTTCAGATGGGAATCCGACAGTAAGTTTTATTGTGTAAAACAAATTTTGCATTTCTAACTGTATTAATCGGCTCCGAGCGGCTTATAGTAACCCAATCTGTCTTGACCTACCTAATGTTATGTGTTTAAAGAAAACTATCCCACCGGACCAAATGTACGATAACGTATATGGACATTTAAGCGATTCCAATCCATCAAACCCACCAACTCCGCGAACGCCTGAATGTATGAGGTCGACACTTGAAACTTTAGAACAGGTAAGTCTTAATCGAAAAATTAGATTGATTTTAATTTTAAATACATTAAAACATTACATGATAATCAAATCCGAACGGTTTTTACAAGGATTTGGATTTGTCTTCCGATTCAACTGCCACAATCGGCAATGAAGAGATTTCCAGAATTGAGTCTCAAAATAATGTTCCAATAGCAAGTAATGTTAAAACAAAGAAGACCAAATCCAAGAAAATTTTTAAGGTAATCATTTGTAAAATTTTCAGTAAATAATATTTTTCGGGTTGTTTTTTTCACAATCCGAATATTTTTTGTAAAACATTAATGAAAACGAAAATTTTGTAATCGTTTGAAATAGATACCATCTCCTATTGTGGAATTTGAATCCACGGATGATGAGATTTCGATTTCCCAATCTTCAGATGATGAAGCTATAAAGCCGATGCAGGGTTTTCGCAGATTGGTATGCAACAAATTATGAATAATTTTTTGATTTGTTTCGAATTTAACTAATCTTTTTTTGGTTTTTAGAAACAAATTTCATCATCACCTGAATACAATAAAAAAGTAAAATTTTATTCATTTGCCTAAACTAATTCCGAACGATGTAAATGACTTAAGTTTGTATGATTGTTTTTCTTTGTTGATTTTAGCGTGACTCTCCTACACCAAGACTTACCGTAGCACGCAAAGAGCCGAGGGTAATATTACTTTTGCGGACTTTGTGTTCAATAACGATAATGAAAGATTCAAAGATAGATTGGAATTTTTGGTCTGATAATCCGAACGAATAAATAATTTTCGAATTTATTATTTGCAGAATCTACAGATCATTCCATCTAAAAGCTCACCAGAAAAAAAGGTATTTTTTGTGTTTTTAAGGAATCCGAGCGTATGATTTTAGTACATTTAAAAAAGCTCCGGCATTCACTAAATTATCATCCAACTTCATTTCAGGTTGAAAAAAAGACTAAAACGGTTAGGTCACGCTTTCCGATACAGGTAAACGTAGTTTGCTCCAAACAAATCTTTGAGATTTTTGTAAATTTAGACAATTGTTTAGTTATTGATTTTTAATCGTATCCCTAGATCGAAAAATTTGTGAAAAAACAAAAATCCGATAAAGATGGAAAAACGAGGGTAAGAAAAGTATTTCTTTTTTGCAACTCAGATAAAGAAATTCCTAGTCTGTAAAATAATTTTAAACAACTTTTCTGATATTTAAGGATTCTCCAAGGAGTCCAAAGTACGTTCAGGAGAAAAAAGGTTCTAAGCATAAAACAAAATTTCGTAAGGATTTGTCTGTGAGTTTGGTTACAATATTTAAAAAATAGTTTTATAACAGTGAAAATGTCACAAATCCGAACACTGTTAAATGTTTTTGAACTTATTTTAATTAAATATTCTTTTGAATTTTTACAGCCGTACACAAATAAAAAGGAGACAAAAGAGAAAAGAAAGGGAGAGAAAAAAGAAAAGAAATCTCCAAATTTGGATGCAAAAAAAGAAAAGAAATCTCCTAAATCGGATGTAATAAAAGTAAAATTTCAAATTTTGTTTTTTCGTGTAATGATTAGCTAGTTGAATTTCTTCTTGATTTTTAAAATTCCAACATAATTATGTTATAATATTTCTTGTTCATATAGCGAAAAAGATCGGAATCTCCTCCAATTTTGAAAAAAGAGTTGCGCTACAACAAAATAGATGAAAACGTAAGTTTTCTAATTCCGAACGGGTTGAATAATATTTTAATAAGACTTTGTTTATTTATTTCTAGGGAAGTTGGCTGTGTCCTAGATGTTCAAGGCCTTTTGTGAATGTGTCCAATAGAAACCGGCATTTGAAAACAATGCATGGACCGGAGAAAAATGACAAGTATCCTTGTTCGTACTGCGATGCCAAGTTTGGAAGAGTTTCAGATCTCAAGGATCACATGAAATGCCATAAAAAAAATTTTGGTGGTTGGGTTTGTGAGCATTGCAATAAGACGTTTGAAAATAGGCAGCGTCGAGACGAACATATAAGGATTGTTCACAAAGATCCGAACGAGGATGAGGATAATTTTATGGTGAGTACCGAAATTGAAGACGAAGAGCCGTCAAAAATCACAGAGAAAAAGAAGAAGAAAAAGAAAAAATCTAAAAATAATACAGATCGACAAACATACAAATGTCAATTTTGCTCCGCCAAGTTCGGAATAAGAGCACACCGGGACGACCATGAAAAAAATTGTTACCTAAAACATCTTTCAGATTCAAGTTCGGATTCCAATTGATTATTTTGATAGAACAATTTTTGGTAGTCTTTTGATTATGTATTACATTTTTGATAAATTAATTGTGACATCTTCAGTTTAGGACTCGCCAATTTTTTTTACTAATCCGAACGATTCGTGTCGTTTCTTTATTAATATTAGATGCCTGTTTGCGTTAGATAAAAATTATGGCCTATACTAATCCGAACGGTGATTCTTAATAGTATTAGTCATTAGTTTATAATGCAATGATTTATGCCATGATATTTCAATGACAATTATTTTATATTTTTGAGTTATAAAAAATAGTTAATCATTCCATAATTATTCCATAACTTATTTTTTGTTTTGGACCGAATATTTTGGAGATCTAAGTTAAATATATGAGCATGAATTTTTATTTATTAATTCATGGATTGAGAGTAGAAAGAAGTTGCTTGAATAATAATCCGAACAGTTCCTAATTATATAATTCAAAGCGTTTGTTATTTTGTATTTATTGTTAGTTTTTGCTAAAACAATCGTTTATATGATATTATTATTATGATTTTGTACTTTGGAATCTTGATTGTTTTTGTAAAAACATGTGTATCTTTATTACGATATATTTATATTACATTATGTATTATAAACTAAACAAATCCGAACTTTGGAAAAATATTATTGTGGTATTTATAACCCTTGCATTTCCTATGATTTGCATGTTTTGATATGAATTTAAAACGTTGTTAGTGATTCTATTCCAAAGCTAGTTTGATGAATTTGTGCAAAGGTTTATTAGATTATATTCTGTAGATTTTGTTTCTTAATTTATAGAGTTGAAAAGTCAAACAAACCATAATCCGAACAGTTTCTAGTAATATGATCCGAACATATTAATATTAGTGACGTTTGACTATTGTCGAAATAATTGATTTAAAGGATATGAATTATGAATGAATAAGGAATATATATTTGTTTGTTTTTAGAGGCCTTTATGATGAAAAATTTACTTAAAATTATGATGTGTATGTACTCTGAATAAATTACGTAAAATCAAAATTTACTCCTTGTTGTTTAGTTATTCTATCCATTAGTAAGTTATTCTTCAGGATTTATTTAAATAACAAGAACGCTTTTCAGGGTTTACGCATCAAAATTTAAGAACTTTTCGAGTCGAAAATATTTTTCAAATTAATTCCTTGTATTACTAAATGCTTATTTAAAAATCCGAACATAATATACGGTAATTTTTTAAACTATTCTTAATCTTAAAAATCGAATGTTCCTATAAGCATAATCGACTTTTACACACGATTCCTAAACTGATCTTGAATAAAACAATTTTTTAAAATTCCAATCTGATCCGAACAAATTACATACCAACTTGCCAAATATTTATTTTTCAGTCTAGCTTGATTACCATCATAATATTTTTATCAGTAAAAAAATCTTTTAAGAAACTCATATAATATAAAATATCATAAAAATCATACAATTGGAAAACTTAAAAATTCAGATAATTAAAATTTAATAAACATATCAAACTAATCCATAACCTCGACTACCATAAATAAAATCCGAACTTCTGTTTTTTATAGGCACAAAAAAAGGTCTCAAAAACGCATTTACATATAACGCATGATAAAAAATCCGTACAACATTTTGCACTATTAAATATTAATTAACTAAATACAACACATTTCATGAAATAAAATGTCACAATAAACTTTATCTACATACTATACATTATAGTATAATTTTTATCAAAATTTACCATTTAAATTAGCATTGATCCGATTTATTCGGATTCAGGCTCGCTTGAGAGCTCCAGCAATCTTTTTTTAGCAGCACATCTCTTCATATGTTCGTTGCATTCCTCTATAGTTCTGAATCGTTTTTCTTTACATACTGCGCATCTAAAAGTGTCAGACCTTTTTACAGAAGGTTTGGAGGATTTCGGATTATTTTTTTCGTTTTTCACATTCCTGTCCGAAAACTTGGATGTTTTGTGTTTATCCTTTTTATTTTTCTTTTTGTGAACTTTTTTCTGGCTCCTTTCAGGGTTAAATGAAATAAAATTCTCAACGTTCGGATTTTTCTTTTTTTGTTTCTTGTCTTTAGATTTTCCTGACTTTGCTTTTCTATTTTCGCTAGGACTTGAATTAGTACCTGTACTCCGATGTCGTTTAGATTTTTTTTCTGCCTATATATTCGAGAATTCAAATCAATAAAAACCGTTTAAAAAGATACTTTCACGTTTAAAATTTTATAGAAAAAATTACCATTGTCGTTCTAGAGTCCTGGTGCAGAACCCGTTTCTTGGGCACATGCGGCAAAATATTCAAGCTATCTGGAGGAAGAAACAAATACTTTCCCAAATCCGAACGGGTTGGTGGAGCTCCTTTCTTTGATGAATCCTTTTTTCCAGTTGACGTGAAAGTAGCTGGTGAAACTCCATTGTTTAAATATTCTTGTCTTGATGCTTTCTTTAAAATCCATTCCTGTTTATTTTGTTGCTTTGCCAAATTTTTTGATTTTGTTTCACTATTTTTGGTGTTGATTGGTAAAACGTTACGACTTGCTGAGGTTGATGACGTAGGAATTCGTATGATTTCTGATTCCTCACTTTGACCCTGTTCGGATTCTAAATGTACAATTTTCTTTTCAGTGCTGATTGTCCGTTTTAGTTTGTATTTTTCAGCTATCATTTTTTCGATTGAATTGCACTACAAAGCATAATAATATTGTGATAATTAAATAAATGATTTTTTCTTGTTTTTGGTTTTATCCTAAAAATATACTTACAGCAAACGGATCCTGAGCTACCCCACTTTTGACAAATTCTTCAAGAAGACCACTTTCAACGATAAATTTCATCATATCGTTCAAGTTAGCGTCTACTTCTATTCGACCCGGAAGTGAGGCGGAAGTTCTCGGATTGGGGTTCGATTTTTGTTGACAATTAAATTTTGCTGTAACGTTCGGATTTTGATTTAAAGTAAAAGGTAGCTGCGCAGTGCTGCTGGAAGCCTGATGAGGCGAATTTCTTAAAGAGAGTTGTGTAGGAATGGTTGGAGTCTCAACAGTTTTTTTCTCAATAAAACCATTATTATATAGACTTTGCTTAACCTGCGTAGATATATCCAAAAATGTGAATTTTGATTATTAATTTTTATTTATGAATTTCCAAAGCATTACGAACTTACGCTAAAAATCCCGTCGTAGTAAATTCCAATCATAGCTCTTGAGTAGGATGACATTTCTGTTAGATTTTGATCAACTGTTGAGAATGCTTCATCTTGCAACTTTCGGGCTATTTCGTTTGTGAATCTGTGGCCTACAACAAAAAATCCGAACGGCTTTGTTTTATTATAATTAATAAAAAAACCCAAAAAATATTTTTACAAAAAATAACATTTACCGTTATCAATTTCATCTTCATTAATACGATTCAGTTTCAAAACTATCTTGAGTGTGTCTCCTGATAAAATTTCACTCATTGTTGGTCGTTCGGCGCGTGGAAGGACCATTAATCTGGACACCGCACCAAACTTGGTCATCATTACGCGCTGCTCAATTGATTCAATAACATTCTCTCCACTCGATCTCGACGGACGTCCCTTAAGGATAATCTCGGCGTAGTTTGCGTTCGTTTCAGGAACTCTCAGCAAATGGTGATTAGTTTCCAACCAATAAATCACGCACGCTGTCGCAAACACGTCGGATTTTTTGCTGTACAACTTTTTTGCATTGGCTTCGTAGTCCGTATAATACGCGTGACTCAAAATATATGGCATTTGAATACAGTCCAGATCCTATTATGGTCATGGTAAAAAATTTATTTTTACAACTGATCCGAACTTTATTATTTCATACGTTTGGTTTTTTAAATTTTTACTTACGTTTTTCAATAGCAAAGCACTTCCAAAATCGGCAAGGATTGCATTACAGTCCGAATTGATTAAAATATTTTCTGGTTTAATGTCGTTGTGAATAATTTGTTTCGAATGAATCCATTCAACGGCTTGCATAATTTGAATGCCCAAACGAAACCGACTTTGTGCATCAATTAGTGGGATTTTCTCAGTTAAAGATCCTAGATATATTTTTTAAAGACAAAGGCTTATGTTACTTATACCAAAATTTTATTCCTAAAGATTAATCCAAAAACTTTGTGTTACCTAAATGCTGATCGAAAAGAAAATAAACCCCATCCTGAAAAAATGATCCGAGCAACTTCACGATTCTGTGATGCTGAAGATGGATTAAAATATCCCTTTCTTTCCAAATATCTGGAAGTGTTTTGCTTCTTGGAAGAAATTGCTTTACCGCAACTTCCCCATAACCATCCAGATTAGCAGACAATACCCGTCCGAACGCTCCTTGTCCAAATAATTTAATTTTATCTCCAAAGTCAATTTTTTCCAACCTGAGACGTGGCTTCGTGACAGGAATACAGTTTTCAGCAATTTTTAAAGCTGACTTGAATTCTTCGTTTCTTTCATCAGTTTCACTGGATTCTTCCATCTTCCATAACAACTTAGTCAACTCCTCACAATTCCCTTTTAACTAAAAAATTAATTTTTTCTTTAAAGTTTGCATTACACTAGAAATGAATTGGATTGACTTAACTAGTTATGGGTAGTTCCGAACATTTTTGTACAAAAAATCCGAACATACCTTTTCTGGAAATAGCTCTCCATTGTAGCAAGTATAATCTTGGATTTGCTCCATGATTCCTGAATAAAATCAATTAACAACTTGCAGGTAAAATTTTTTGTCAGCTCTTAAGATAGTTTTTACCACACTAAAAAAAAAAGTTGATTCAGCGTCCTTTTATACTCTGTGATATGCAAATATGTTATCAGCTTTTCGTATGCCTGGCTTGTTTGCCACAATACCCACATTTATATGTATTATATATGTATATATCTTTATGTGGCTTTGCGTACATCAAATATAACTTAAATATAAGAAATATTACCCGCCTTTTTGATATTCCATTGTCTTTCAAGGTCACCCGGCGAGTATATAAAACGCGTGTAAACCATCGACATACTTTCTTTTTAATTTTGACACTTTAGAGGCAATTTCGTTTCAAAAAACCTTTTACAAAAAAATTGTTTTTGAATTTAAAAATATAAAATCATGGATTCCGACTGCTATCAGGGCGAACTAAACATAGTAAGTTTCTAGTAGACTAACAACTAATCTTAAAATTAAAATCCGAAATTTAAATCAAGAATGACAAAGAAAATTTAAACTATTTTATGTAATAACATTTTATAGACAAAAAAGTCTTACGGCGGAAAAGCAATGTTTCAGGATATCATTTTGAAATCTATTAAAAATAAGTCGGATTTTCATACTGAATCACTTCAATCGGTGTCTGCTGCAGTAAATCGTGCTATTGAATCTTACAAATCTCATTTAACCATGAGGTTTAATTTGAAGGACATGGCAGATTTGTCCCCGCTTGTTGTTATTGGATATGGAAGTCTTGGTTGCATTTGGAAGACTTCGGATTCTGTGCTTGGCCCAATAGCATTGAAGCAGCAGTCACTGTTGGACGTCAAAGATTTTTCTAATATCTGGAAGGAAAGAGATGTTTTACTTCATTTGAAGCATGATCGCATCTGTAATCTTTTGGGTTGCTTTTATGAGGTTGACTCCTTCTTTGTGATGGAATTGTGTTATGGTATTTTGTCATCCGAACATATTTTTAAATATGCAAATTGGTTTGTTCAAAAAATATATTTTTGTGATTTCAGGCAGCGTTGCAAAGCATTGTCGGAGAATTAGCCCGAAAAATGTAACAAGATTTTCTTACCAGTTGCTGGATGGCTTGGATTGGATTCATGAGCACCACATTATCCACGCAGATATTAATCCGGATAATTGTTTAATAAGTATTAACAATAACTTGAAAATTTCAGATTTTGGAAGTTCCATTCTTATTAAAGAGGTATTTATATTTTGAAATAACAATTAGTTCAGATTTATAATATTGTATTGTTTTTAAATATTTTCTTTGCATTTTTGATAGAATGCAAACGTTGTGTTGCAAAACTTTGCTGGAAATTATGGTTACTTGGACTACGAATCTAATAAGGATTTGTGTTTTTCTATGAAAACCGACATATTCTCCGCTGGATGTGTTATCTTTGAAATGGACATAAAATCACCGTTGTTGTACTACGACAGTGGTGATCAAGATCGTAGTGTTTACGTTGATGCATTCGAAAACGGTCGGATTATTGGATTAAATGTAGCGCAAACTGATAAACAAAATTGTCGAGAAATGCTTTCGGAACGTGCTCTGCGAAGTAAATTTGGTCCACTCATTCAACGAATGATTTCTCAACGGTCAGAGAGATATTCAGCGGAAGACTCAAAAACCAATTTGGAACTAAAGTCTCTGATGGAAAATCTTGGCTTGAATCCTACTACAATTGATGACTGTATACTGCACAAATTACTGAATTTTATATAACTAAAAAGTTTTAAAAATTATTTAGTTAAGCAAAATTTAATAATTTTTGTACATTTTAGGTGACTCGACCGATTTCGTGACCAAGGAATTTATATTGGATTACACGTATCCGTTCGGATTTAAAGGGGAGGTTGGGGAATCAAACCATTTAATAGATTTGGCTATGGTGCATTTACTCTATGATGGGGTAAGCACATACTTGGGATTTTAGTATTTGAGTCCGAAAGCTATTTTGTACTGATTATTAACTTTTTTTCTTTATTTATATTTAGGAAGCCAACCAGCCAGAAATGAACGAATCAGGTTCCGAACCTTCTGCTACTTCGCCTTCAATTACGTCCGAAGAGGAATCCGATTAGTTTTTATTAACTTAGTTAATCTATTTTTATGTTTATGCATTGTTATAAATTGCAAGATTGTCTAGATCTAAACTTTAAACGAGTTTTATTTTAGTTAGTTAACGGATTGCAAGATGAAATCCCATTTTTTGTATTCTGGTATATTTCTTTCTTTATGTAAACCATTTTCTTTGCATTCTTCAGAAGATTTGATTTTTAAAATTATTATGTACGTTTTAAAAAAAACTTTTAATTTACTAATAATTTACTTATATATTGTCATATTTTAAAGAATAAAAACCACTAAAATATTTGCAACCAGTTCGGATTTTCAAAAGTTTATTATTTATTAACTGCAACATTAATAAAATTTAATATAGGTTTGCAACATTGCTAAAATCTTTATTGTTAGTTATGAATTTATAAAAAATATTAACAAATATTCTGAACGCCGTTCGCTGACATCAACATAAATCCAGCAAAAACACAAATTTTTCACACGTTACGTTTCTTTTGACCTTTTATTTATTTGTTGTAATGAACTTCAATAACAGCTAGACGCAAAAAATCGTAGATACCGCTAACCTTTGTTCAGATTTTAGATACGCATATCAACTAGATTTGTTTTCTTCATGGAAATTTACGCTTTTCCTTCTGCCCGCTCAGATTTATTTATTTAAAATTAAATCTTGTTTTACAAATAACTAACTAAGTATTTATTTTGATTTATTATTTAAATTAGGTTTTATATTAACATTGCAGTTAATCACAAAACAAGGGATTAAAAAATTAGATCTGTCAGATTTCATCCATTCGGATTCTACCCTGCTGGCAAACAGGTATCAAGTTAGGTAAAATGCATTAGGTTAGGTTGAACTTGTGTTTTTCAGCTTGCATAAGGTATTTTAACAACTTCAAGTAAACTTAATTCCGAACGCCTATATGCTATACATGCAAAATTAAAACGTCTATAACTTTTTTGTGTTTGGAGCTATATCTTTGGGACCAGAGGAAGTTTTATTTCAAATTGTCTCATCTACCCTATCCCGTTGCAAAAACTACGAATTTAAAAGGTCAAAAAAACACGTTTGAATGGAAAAACCTTGTTAACCTAACCTAACCTAACCTAACCTAACCTAACCTAACCTAACCTAACCTAACCTAACCTAACCTAACCTAACCTAACCTAACCTAACCTAACCTAACCTAACCTAAC
>JAANSO010001119.1:0-19454 GCA_036507315.1 Lepidocyrtus fimetarius | reverse complement strand
ATTAATTAAAAAGTTAATTAAGCAGTAAAAGATTAGAAGTGGCGGATATCGCGTTATCTTCAAACTTCATTGGCGTCGTTTTCTCCAAAAAGGAACAAGAAGCCAATACAATCCTCAGCTCGGGACATGCCCTCAACTCCTTTTGAAACGCAATAATAGAAAGAGGAATCCCTTTTAATTTCTTTCCTTTTTTCATGTTGGCTTCTTCAATCATTCTGGAATAGTTCCACTTGACCCGGTGTCTCCTTCTCCCAGCGAGCAAAGCCACTTCACTTGCCACATCTGCTTTTAAATTCACAGATTTTTCGTTGATATCCGCCATAAACCCGAACATTCCAAGGATGACCATTAAAGCTTCAGCGACAAACGAGCCGTAGAGCCCTGCCATTGATAACCTTTCCGCTCCTGTGCTTCCACCTTGGGAGCCCAGCATTTTTATTATCATGTAGAGGCCAACCACATGAAGGAAGATTGAAGCGAGGAGGAATTGTGCGAGGATAAAACGGTGAATCTCGCTGAAAAGCTGGGTTACTATTCTAAGCTGTTTGTAGAGGTTTGCAGAGTTGGTGAAATAGTTCGTTGTCGGCATTGATTTAATTGTGCTGTTAAAAAATAATTAATTAACTGCTTTATTTTAATTATTTAAATGGGTTTAACTACCTTCGAAATCGGTAGAGCCCGGCAATGATGCAATTCACTGTGATGACAACTTCCACCACGAAATAGACTGCGCTCCTCGCCGCCATTTGAAATGCTATGGCGTTTATAATAAAAAGAAATGAGCGTTTAAGGACCTCAGCCACGAGGGAATATCCGGGACTAAATGAGAAAGAAAATGAAGTCATTTCCAAGAAAAATAGAACGTTGATTGGAAAATACGGAAGGACGGCGGCTGCCAACCCGACGGAAATGTTTGAAATGAAATTGATTTGAACTTGATATCTGCAAATCATCTGTGCCAGCTTCAAACTTCGCATAAAACCTTTGTCCGTCTCCTGTTCCAGGTTGAATTCTTAAAAAATGCAAAATTGAGGAAATATTTTACTTTAAAATGGTTTTCTTTAAATGTCTCACCCCGTTCTCTGCCACAGCGCTTTTCCATTTTAATCAATCCGTTAATTAACTTTGCAATTTCGTTCCCTTTTAAAGTAAATAAAAGATATAATGAAGCTGCACAAGAAAAGGCCACAGACCAACAAAGATTTTGACATTTAAAGGCGAACGCAATAGACTGGGATAGTTTACGAGGAGGTTCTTTAAAAAGGAAAAAGTAAAGTTGAGAAAGGCAGATGAGATAGCAAAGGAAAATGTGCAAAAAGAGCCGATTTTTATTTCTTTTATAAGGAAATGAAAAACTTTCCGTTTTTCGATTCCATTTTAGTGGCTGCACAGAAGTTTTGGATTTCCTTCCGATGTTGTTGATTTTTATGAAATTGTCGAGAAATTTGCAAGAGATTATTATCATTGTTAAAAATGGTGATGTTACGGGTATGGTTGACTAAAGAATGAAAGAGCGGAACCACTTTCTCACTATTTTTACAGATTTCAGACTCTTTTAACTTTTTGCCTCAGACAAGGATCATGGAAACTATTACTTTCCTTTTGGAAGGGACAATCACAACTTTTAAACCTGTAATTAAAATGACTTTAAATTATTGATACTTTTGCTGCGAGTCAGGCACAATTTTTGGTAAATGCCTGGAACAACTTGCAAACCTACAATTTTAGCAAGGCAAGTGAAAGATTTATTTGTAGAATAAATTGGGAGGCTTGTGTGAATAATAAATTAGTTAAATAGAGAAAGAATGGGACGGGACTTTAAACGTTTTTGCTAAATATAATAAAGCAAGTTTCATATTTATTTTCCCCTCCCAATTCACTTTTTATTTCCTGTTCTTGATGAAAACCCGACCTTAAACAAATGAAAGGAGAAAACGATAAATGACAGCAAAATTTAAAATTTAAATTGTTTACAATGCCATAAAACACATTTATTTTTGGCTTTTAAACAATATTAAATAACCTTCCGTAAGGACTTGCTAAAATACAACATTATATTAAAATGACTGAACATTTAAAACAAATCATTAAAGTTTTTACACATTTCAGCGCATTTTAAGAAGCCAGAGTGTTAAATGAAATGACAAAATTTGGAAGCTACATTGATTTATTGAGATTCCGGCCCTGAACTTTAATCTTGTTTTACAATTCATAAATTTAATAAAGATAAAAAAATGCTTTTCATTCATTCCGCCCTCCGCAAAAACAAAGTTTTTTGTATTTTTTATTCAGTTTCATAATTGTATGGTGTGAGCATAGCTTGGACACATATGACGCAAAGAGTTTTAACTTTGAGGGTGACCGCAGTGACCAAATTCACTCCTTGTCCAACCCATTCGTTCATTCAGAATTAATTTATGGAATTGTTTTAAATAAACGTGATGAAATTTACTCATGCAAATATTATTACATCATTTTACTGTTGAGTCACACAGCAAATAAATAAGTTTAGTTTATAAATTTAACTGTTTCATATTAAAATATTGTTGATTTCCTCAAATTAGAGGTTATTTGGAATATAGTCAGACGATCACTTTGCACGAGAAATTCCAAAATAACATTTTCCTCGTTACTGGAAGAGAATTTACCCTAGTTTTTCTATCTACCGAGTAGGCTTGTTTTTATTCAAGGAATGAAATCACTTGTACTTAAGTGCAAAATTACTGCGAATAAATTCTGAATTAAAAAGCTCTTATTTACACTAAAAAACTGCAGGTTTAGTTATTTACGCTTCTTGGTTTAGTTTGTGCATTAAAAATACTCAAAAATATTGAAAAAAGTGCAAGGATTAATCAATGCTCATTTATTGATTCAATTGGAACTTTGGTTAAATTATCTTTTTTTCTTATCACTCCTGACCTGACAATTACAAATGCTTGGATATTTACTTTGCTCGGGCAACTTCGTAGTGTTTGCCATATCAGCTATTTACAAACAATGATAACACTTCTCATCAGCAATATTTTTATCTTTAATTTGCATTCATGTGAGAATGAGGAAAGTGATTGAAAAAACGCATTAATCGTACGAGTGCAACATTTAAAGGTAAAACAAGTTCATTCATCTTTCGTTGATGATATAATCGATCAAACAACAACTTTCATTGAATGGTTACCTCATCCTTAGAATTACTTTTGGAACAGATGAAAAAAATCATTCAGTGTTTATTTTGAGCATGTTGAGAGCAGATATTAAAAAGTGTTAAAAATAGGTTTGATTAGTTTATTTCCACGCGAGGAAGAGCTTATAGAGTTTATAAGCAATTCCAACATGACAGTTCCGATATTGACCGAATCTTTGAATATGAGCATGAATGGGAGCCTTCCGGGAGGAGTTTTTCTCCCAGGGGATATTGGCTGGACGGTTGTTTGCTCTGTTTTGGTCTGGCTGATGATTCCCGGAATCGGGTATTTTTACAGTGGACTGGCAATGACCAACTCAGCCTTGTCTTTACTAGTCTTGTGCTGCTGGTCCATTGCGGTAGTGTCCATCCAGTGGTTCTTCATCGGCTACTCTTTAGCCTTCAGTGAAGAAGGCTCCTTTTTCATCGGCGACTTCTCCCACTTCGCCTTGATGAACGTGAACGGCTCCGTGGCCAATCCTTGCAATCCAACTGTGCCCGCAATTGTGTTTTGTTTATATCAACAAATGCTCGCCGGGATAACTCCGGCCCTTGTAATTGGCGCTGCAGCCGAACGGGGAAGGTTCCTTCCGTTGGTTATCTTCATGCTTCTTTGGACAACTTTTGTCTACGACTTTCTTGCGTACTGGTCTTGGGCAAAGAATGGATGGCTCCATGTCTGGGACGTTCTGGATTTTGCTGGAGGGACTCCCGTGCATATTGCCGCTGGTGCTGCGGCGGTGGTCTACGCAAAAGTTTTGGGAGCGAGAGAAGCCAGTTTGATTAAAAACCATCAGGCTCATAACATTGTTATGGTTGTGCAAGGAACTTGTCTCATTTGGTTTGGCTGGTTTGGGTTTAACGGGGGCTCTGTTTTGGGGGCGAATTCAAGGGCGGCCATGGTCCTTTTTGTTACGAATTTATCTGCATCCATCGGAGGGATTACTTGGACCCTGTCCGATTATTTTGTAACGGGGAAGTTCTCCCCACTGAGTTTTTGCTTCGGAGCGGTGGCGGGACTCGTGAGTATTACTCCGGGCTCGGGGTACATTGCTCCTTGGAGTGCTGTCATTTTTGGGTTTATTGGAGCCATCACCTGCCATTGGGCTATCCATCTGAAGGACGTCATTGGCGTGGATGACGCCATGGATGTTGCGGCTGTGCACGGAGTTTGCGGTTTTGTTGGTAAAAATAACAAAAAAATCAATGTGGTTTCGACAAATTGTGTAAATTTACGTCATTTTTTTGCAGGAACGATTCTCACTGGGATTTTTGCAGATAAAGAAATCGCAATTTTAGACGGTACAGAGATTGAAGGTGGGTGGATCAACGGGAATTTTATGCAAGTGCCAAAGCAGTTAGCGGGAGCGGTGGCGGGTTTGGTGTGGTCTCTTTTTGTAACCACTGTAATCTCCTTGGCTGTGGATAAAATACCGGGATTGAAGCTAAGAATGAGTGCAAAATACGCAGCGGTGGGATTAGACAAGGCGGAGCTGGGTCTTGGGGTGACTATTGATTGAAATCTGGAAATTATCTTCAATCTCGTAGGGTTTCAGTTTAATTATTTTATTTATTAATTATTGTAAATAATTAAAATTATTATTGAATAAATTGTAAATTCGTACAAATTGGTGCTAAGGAATTAGCGCACTCGAGGCAGAGAAACATTTGGCGAGATTCCCAGCTTTTATGGGATTTCATGTGGGGCCACCAAGCGTTGTCGGATAAAACTTTTAAGCAGATTTCGCATCTTCTAGAACATTTCACAGGGGTTTTTTCCAGTTGGTGACTCTTGTGGGTAGATTCTTCAGAGAGCAAGTTTGTTTTGTATAAACGTAACGTAAAAATGAAACAAATTGGTCTTAAAATGGCAAAGTGGTTGATGTTACAGGATGAATTCAGTTTTTATTGCATTTACTATAGACAATTAATTCTATTTTAAGATATGATTGTTTTACAGAAGATTTAATTGAAAAAATTCCTTTATTTACTGCCCGTGACCGGTCTGTTTCTTGGTAGGGGACTTATTTAACTGTAAAAAGCAATAAAGATTTGTTATTTTTATACCACCGTTACTACATTTTATAGTGGAATACAACAAACGAGCAGGTTCTTACTGGAGATGGTCCAGCCTCTGTCAGAATCACAAGCAGAAGGAGTAGCCCCAGGATCTTGACTACAGGAAGCTTCATCTTGTTTGGATATGCAGTTTCTTTGTTCTAGCAATCTATCTGCTTTCAGTAAAGAAATGTTTTTCAAGTTTTAAGTGAAATTTATTATAAAAATGATCTAACCTCGAGAAAGTCCTGTTTCCTTCTGATATTAATATCTGAATAGTAGTAACACTGAAATGATTCTGCTAACCAGACAAAGCGAATTAACCGTTAATAATTTTTAACCGATTATTAAACCATAATTAACGTAGTAGTCTGTAAAACTATATTAAAATATTTCCATTGTATTTTTCTTTTGTTCTAAAAGGCAAATACGACATACAACGATCCATTTATGATTGATTTGCAAGAATTATTTGTTACATTGACGTAAATGGGAATCTATTCAGTAAAAATGTAATAAGATTGCTCTATAATTTCACTGAAGGTTTTATAGTCGCTACATGGAATTTAATAGCTGTAAAGATAATGAACGATTGTAGTTTTATGTCTGAATTTGTTTGGATTTTGCGAACATTAAAAACAATAGCAAGATATAAATAGCAAGACATGAATGAAATTTTAAGACTTAAATTTCTTTCGATGAATTTGAATACTAAAATAAGATTTAAAAAACTTTGAGTACATTTATTATTATAAAACATAATATTTTACATTTTTACATTTTACTTTTTGACAATATTTGAGATCAACAAGTAAACACATCATTTGACCTTGGGTCTTTAAACGCGGCTAGCTCTGATATTAACATAAACACAATTAAAATATTTACTCCGCGGAATAAAATAAAAAAAGATAATGCCAACTCCAGTGTGAATATTAGTTTACCCCAGAGAACTAACTTGGTAGCCACAGCCAAGATAAAAACGACGGAGGAAGAAGTTAACCAGCTTTTAATTAGTTTGTACGTTTTTCTCCCATTCCTTTCTAGCTCCGTGGCACGAACAAGTTTAAACGCCGTTCAAAGGTGAAGAGTGCAGTAAAGAAGGGCTAGAATATTAAGTAGCCAAATCAACGGAAGTTGGAAAGTGTACAAAGCGGTGTGATTTTCTTTCACGGTGACTTCAAAATCAATTCCTTCTGGCTTGATTACTTCCTGTGCGAGTAACATCTCTAATGCGGAAATTGCACATCGACCAATCATGCCTAAAATCTATAAATATGATAATTTAACTAGCGATTCAAAATAACAAAAAAAATTTATAGAAATGAAAATTACTTATGAGAACCACCCAATGATCCACACTGAAAAGTGCCAAACTTTACAAACTTCTATTTTTTCACATTGCCCCTGATTTGGTATTTCTTTTCTGACTGAAATACTTTCAAGGTCTTTCCCGACCTCTTTGGCAGATCCCGCAGTGATTTTCATTTTTGCAAAGGGTTTCAACTTTTTATTCTTTTTGTATTTAATTTAGTAAATGAAAGCAGATAAGTTAATTTTCTTTCATTATGAACTCCCCCTTTTTAGCCCGATTATGACTTTCATAGACGGAATGGGTTAACAAGAAAAGCTAAAAACGTTTGTAATGTTTTGTGCTAAAATTTACTCACTAGTTCAACTTTCTCGCCAAATTCTTCATTATTCAAGTTTTTCCTTACAACAGGTTTTAACCGTATTTTTGAGAATTTAAAGTTATAATGAGCAGCATTTACTTGTAAATAGATAACATTTGACCTTTTTGAGTGGTAATGCCGATGGTTTCTTATTCTGTATTAGACTTCCGATGATTATCAGTGCGAGTTGCGGATGTAAATAAAAACTGGATGAGTCAAACTACGAATGGGATTAGTTCTTGCTACTTGTAATTATTAAGTTTTATAGAAAAAATGTATCTATTAATTTTGCTTCATTTGTCGTGACCAAAGTCATCCACAGAAGTTTTATCAGTTAAACGTCATTCAATAATATATTTTACGTTTTGGATATTGAACTTATAATGAATCAAAAAGTGTTGAAAAATTCAAAATTAAAGTTAAAATTTAAATCCATGAATAAACACAGGAAAGTCCAAAATTAAAATCATAGTAAAGCCGTGCTTGTACATTTTAGGAAAGTAAAGTTATTTATTGAAATTATCGCAATATGAGGGCTTAAAACATAGAATCATATTTTTGAAATCTCTTACCATTTTCATCTACAACTAACAAATTAATATTTAGCTTTATTTAAAATATCATTTTTAACTTTGTATTTAACTTTCGAATTAAAATTTAAGTCTTGTTTGTTTACTTCTAGCTTATCTGGAAATCATTGAACATTTTAAAAATTAGGAATTGGTTGGAATCACATTTATTTAACAATCATACTTATTCATTTTTGCTTAAATGTTTTAATTTTCGTTTTAAAAATCTCAGTAGAATTTCGTTATTGCAAAATTTCATTGTTTTTACATGAAGTTTATCGCCCATGTAAAGGGAGTATTTTTAAAGAAGACTTGACTATTTAATTAACTTACAGGTAACTTATATTTTGTGTTTGAGATTCCTTCCTTAAAGTTATGTAAACTGTAGATTTTAATATAGCTTAGGGCTCATATTCGTTGAGAATTTATAATACTGGTCAATTAATTAAAATAAACTTTAAGAATTCTCTTTAATACACAACTAACTGTAAATACCGATTTGCATCTCTAACTATATTCTCCTTCAGAGATAATTAGTAATTAATAAATATTGACTAGCACGGTTTAAATAAATCATGTTTTTAGTTTATATTGAATAAACTAAATGCACCAGGCATCACATCAGATCTTGCTTCTTACAACTAGTTCTCTTAATATTACTGGCTTAACAAGGACTCAATGTGTTATAACTTTTCTTTTGCTAAAAGTGAAAGCATTAATTTACCTTTTCACATTCCTTTTTATATTAATTGCGAGTGGTCGGTAAGTAAGTGCCGGTAAACACAAAGTAATAATAATGACTATTTGTTTAAGTTAATATTTACAGAAGAATGACTGATGGGAAACATTGTAATACTTAAATTATTAATATCTTCACAGATAATACCTTTTTATGACCACCTCCTCCACCTCCTAGGCTCCATTTCAATTTCGCTTGTTAGTAATTTTCACTTAATTTTTAATTAAAACTAATTTAATAAATATAGTGCTAAGAGATCAAAAGCTGGGCGGTGCAAGTTGAATTAAATTACGTTGAAACAAACTGGAAACCAATAACTTTCTTTTATGGTTGATGTTGTCTCCTGTGAGCATCTTCTCTGCTTTTAGGCTTCTTCGTCCTTCTTTTGATGATCCCTGAAGCCCACGGCTGAAGCCGCTACGGAGCCAATGTACTAAAAATTGTATAACAATCAATAGTTTATTATTGAAATTGAAATTTGTAAATATTTTAAATAAAAAAGCATTACCTTGTAGACAAAGCTTTCATCCACGAGGAAATTTCCTGCTCCCATTTGCACTGCCATGCGGTCAATCTTTTTGTCGAAGCTTACAATGTTTCCTTTGATTATCATGTCCTCGGCTGATCCCACGCTTGGGGCGTTGGTGCTTACCTGACGTTGTAACATCGGTCCCTAAGAGAGAAAGCAGAGAATGTTTTCTTGATCAATATTCGATTTTAACAACGTTTTAATACAAAAACTTACAGCTTTCTTGGCTAAAGCAGCCAGAATGTACGCAATAAGGCTTTTACTCATCATTAAAACATCGAGAATAAAAGTTCCATCAAACCGGAAGGAGTCGTCCATAAAGCCAAGGAGAACGTACGCGCCATAGAGCCAGTTGTCAACAGCAATGATATTAAACAACCCTCCAAATTGATTTTCCATTTCGCTTGAGAATAGATGAAGAATTTTCCAGTTGTGCTCCAATTTTCCGAGCAGTGGTAGGGTTATTTGGTCATTTTGTGTCGTGTCCAAAAAGCTTTTGAACTCATCAGTGTGGAAGTACAACTCCATTGCTGATACAAGCACAATGTCCTTGACCATGCTGTAGTGCATCCATCCAATGAATCGTATTCCAAATTCAACGGAGCTATAGATGACATGCTCGGTTTCCAAGTTTGTGACGTTATCCAATCGATCCATGCGCTCATTGTAGTCCGCTTTTTGCCAGTAAAGCGCCCTGCTGGTGAATTGATTCGCTCGCATTATTAAGACACCTTTTAAAGTATTGTCATCGAACAGAATGGAATTGGCACCACTTGCCACGTATACAGACATCAATATGTTCAGCATGGTGAGTGAGACAGCAATCTTTGAAACCTGTCAGTGTCCAATTATTCCAAATCAAAAGCTATGTATTATATAATTGCAAATAATTACTTTGCATATCATTTAAAGTACATGCAAGCGATATTACGGTTAGCATTACGTGTATGGAAAACCGGAGACAAAAAAAGCATATCTCAAGAACAATGCGATTTAATGCTAAAATTTTAAATAATTTTAAATAGGTATCCATAATTGTGCACACTCTGACGCGATAAAAAAAGACGTCACCGTTCAAAAACTTCTTAAGGGATAACTTTTGGCAGCTTGCTATACACTTTCTGTAAGTCATTATCATGCTTCTGTTTATAGTTTGCTTTTAGCGTTATGCTACTCATCTCTGTTACAATATTATTTTATATGGATGTAAGGAGAAACAATTACCTTGTGTTTTGAGACCTTGCCTTCTTTTGCCCCTTTTTCTTTGATGTCCTCCACTTTGTTGAAAAATGCAGCGACAGAGTTTCCAACCACAACTTTCACAAACAATAGTGAAACCAATGCGGAATGGAAGTAGTACCAGAGAGTGATGAAATAGAAGACAGTGGTCTTCTTCTCACGGCCTAGCATATAATTCTTTCCCATTCCAATTTCCCAGATAATAGACAGCAAGTTGGTCAATCCAAAAGCAACCTATTGAGTTAATTATTTATCTCGTTTTATTTTAATAATTTAATGCATTTTGAGGAAACCGTTTTTCTATAAAAGATTTGAAGCTTACTCCCGCATCAACTTACCAAATGCATAATAGGCTTCCGAGAAAGAATTCTGTCTTTGCTTCCCCAGTGATGCAATCCGAAGTAGTGCATGATATTGAAATGAGTCCACGAATAGGAGCAAGAGAAAGAAAACACGGAGATTTTATCAGTCTCCACAGGACCAGGATCGTTCACTTCATTTTGTTCTCCGTTTGGATCTGGTTGTCGGCTTTCCCCGTTATCTTCGTCTAATGAAATCATTTCATGGTTTGATGCATTGTTTTCGCCCTCTCCTGAATTTTCATTTGTTTCCGCATAGTTTTCGTCCGTGTGAAGAACATCTGGATCAGTTTGAGTTCCCCTGGATTTTGTACGAATCTCTGTTTCAGTCCCAACTGACCGTTTTCCATTTTCTTCTCTTTTCTCCTTATTTTTAAGGACAATGAACTCCCCCGAGGTTGCCCGCTTTCTACTAGGGGCTAAGCTTATTACTTCCATTTCAATATCCATGATGCAATAATTTCAAGTTGGTTAAACGTATCTTTACTATATTGCCAAGTTTTTATTTTATGGCATTAATCATAGAGTTTATGATATTAGGTGATGAATTTTTTAAGAATTTAAGTGGTCACAGGTAATTCATTCCAAGTTTTTATTGTATTTCAACAAAAAAAAAGTTTATTTTATTTCAAGTTGTGATTTTTGCACAAGATTGATTTACTTAAAAATCAATTTATTTGCGACTGTGGCCGTTCTGCTTCCTTGTGTTGACCTTGTTTAGGGGCTGTGGCTGTAAAGCAATTATATTTGTTATTGTCTGCTCTCCCCAGATTTCATTGTGCAAAGTTGCAAATAAGTTCTTACTGGAGTTGTGGCAGCCTCTGACAGAATCACAAGCGCAAGAAGTAGCCCCAAGATCTTGACAATTGGAAACTTCATCGTAATTGGACAAGCAATTTCTTGATTTTTAAAGTCTGGTTGTTTCTAGCAAATTATAGAAATACATTTTTACAATTTTTATAATAGAAATTTTTTTAATTTACCCAACCTTGAGAAAATCCTATTTGTTCCTGACTTTAGAGACTGATTCTACCATTCAAGTAAAATTGATTCTTATTAAGACAATGTTTTAATGATTATTAAGCCTAAATAAGCGTATTTGCTATTCTGCTAAGTGTCATAAAGTATGTTTATTGTAATACTAATCGTTTATATATGTCTAACAATTTATATGACATTGTTTTGCGATATTAATTCGTGATGCTGACGTGATTGGAAAGAAATTTCACTAAAAGTTTAATATCAGCGCGTAAAGATAATGAGGCATTGTATTTTCATTGTAAAGTTATAAAATTTGCGTAAGTTGATCAAGATTTTATAAGAAAAATACGTATTGCGTAGTAAGGTCTGACATAGAAATAACTTTTATTGGAAATTTTATTATTAACGAGTGATTTTAATTAGAGTCGAGCATTAAAAATATTTTTATCCTTTGTAAAAAATAGTTATTGTGCCTGAAGTATTACAAAAAAAGTTTACGATTTTATTTTGATAGGCCGAATGACGTCAATATGATTTATCGGAATAGCATTATGGGTAAAAAAACCGAGAATTTTTAAACTGTTCATATGATTTGACTTTTCAATGACTTGTCTTCCAGCACAAACCAGCCATCCTCAAAATCCCCAAATGTATTTTAGATATTTTATGAATCTAGCTGAATACGGTCACCATTGGCAAAGGAATCAGGGCAGTTAAGGGAGAGAAATAATTCATTCAAAAACTGATTATGTGCCAGCACTAAAAGCAAAAACTTATACAGGCATCGTTCCAATCGTAATTCATGATTTGTAAGCTAATGAACCTAATTTTTAAACTTTATTGGAGCATAGGATGATGCAAAATCCAACGTTAGCGAAACAGAACAGGCGAAATAGTATGATGATAAAAATTGTGACCTTTGCCCATCAACCCACAAACAAACCTGTCCACCAACAAACAACAGACAAGCAGGATTAATAAAAAAAGACCGAAAGCGCAAAAACCGAAATGAGTCATGTCCCAGCGGGGTGGAATTGATTACGCAATGCTTTACCTTGTCCTTTCCTTATCCAGTAAAAAATTTTTATTTGGATGTTCTTTAAACCTAACCTTCAATTTTTTAAAAATATTTAGGTCTTATGAAAGCTGTTAGGGGACAATGCATTTTTGTCGTTTTTGCCACTTTTTACACTTACGCCTGCAAATAAGTTGAAATTTATTTTCCCCAAACGAATTTGCTCTAATGTTGATAGAGAAACTGGAAAGAACGCAAGAAAAAACGTCAATTCCCGGATTTAAGATAGAAAAGGAAAATGAGAAAATCTAGATACTTGAATGACAGAGAAGGCCAACCTGAAAGCAGCGCATTTTAACACAAAAAGAAGCAAATGTGTCATAAGATTGTTTGTCCTTGTAAACAGGAGAAAAGGGATTTTTTACTGCACTACTTATCAGTTTTAAGCTGATCATAAGCATTAGATGGGGAATCGCTTTCCCCCTTCTTGCATTTCTTTGAACACGTCAGCTTTTATCACGGCAAAATAACTCCTGCTCTTACTGTTAGAAAGGAAGAATATAAGGCAGTCAAACTGACAAAACAGCCCTACCGGGGTATTCCGCTAATCCCAAGACAATATCAGAATGATATTTACTCAGTTTAAGTATTCAACTATCTTTCAAAAATTCCCAAACAAAATCTTGCCCAAACTAACTTACTGGAAGGGTTTAATGCTAATCTGTATATGAGATTAAAATTCTACAAAATTTTTTAGCCATTCTTCCACTTTCACCCTTGCAAGTCACGCTTCATTTCTCTTTCTGTTTCGGTTCGTTAGTTTTAGCAAACAGTTACTAGCCTATGTATTGCCTACTGCCATCATGCTTTACATCTTTTAAAAGACATTCAACAGGCTATTATTGGTTGACCGGCATTTTGCATGAAATTTGGATGATAAGTCGAATCAATGAGGCAAAGAGTGAGTAGGGGAATGAGTTGCAGCAACCTGACAACAACACTTTCCTAGACACAACAAAGAAATAATTGCAAGTTAAAATCCCTTGCCTTTGTAAACAGAACAAGAGGCTTTGTTTGGCTTGTATTTCTCTTTGCATTCATTACTATGCTTGTAGCTTTTAAACGAGTGAACCCTGTTTATCTGCTTTCACTGATAGTCCGTATAATAAGCGTATTTGGTTTACAATATACTACATTTAAAAGGTGATATCATAAAACTCAACTGATGCAATGTGATTGAAGAAAACGAAAACTTTTGGGGTAATCTAGAACATGAAAATCGGGGTTGAAGCAAATGTTCGCTTTTCATTCCAGAAAGACCGTGGTTATTTTACTTCTAAGCTGACTCTTAACTCTTCTTATGCAACTTGTCTTAAGAAGGGAAAGCAAGCAACAGGGTTTTATTCTGTTCAGTAGGAAAAGAAACTAGAAAAAGAATGAAATCCGAGAAAAATGCAGATGCGTAATGAAGAAAACAAAACTTCAATGACTAATTGCAAATGCAATACGCGAAACTTAAGTCTTATAAATCTAAGTAAAAGACTCTAGTGCAATGCTAGGAATTGATTCAGTACTTTACTTTATCATTTCCTACTGCGGCGTAAATTACTTTTACTTGTTTTTTAAAAACCGGCCCCTTCATATGTTTTATTATTTAAATTTTATGAAAGATTTTTTTATTTACAATGCATTTTGACATCTTCTAACTACTACTAGTAAGGTTTAAACTACGGAATAGCGATGCCATACGGAATTTAATTTTAATTCTTTTCGTTTCCGTGATTAAATTTTACGCCTTTTATATCATGTTCCCTTGCTTGTTCATAGTGCCTAAAAATGTTGATAACGATTTCCACTGAAAAATTTTAATGCGGGTGGAGTATCGACAAAAATGAAAGGAAAGAGCGTAACTGTGTGATTCAGAGATATAAAAGGAAAAGGTGAAAGCCAAGGTTAATGAAAAGAAAAGACCAATATTGCAAAACGCTGCATTTTAACACAAAAACCTAAGACTGTCATTAGGTTGCTTGTCCTTGTAAACAGGCAAAAAAACAATTTTTGCCGGATTACTAATCATATTCAAGTTGCACATAAGCGGTAGACAGGCAATCGGTTCTCCCCTTCTCGTTAGTTTTTTAAAACGTCAGGTTTAGTCACGGTAAAGCCATGCCTGTCCTTATTGTTATTTAGGAAGAATGTCAATCTAATAAAATCAAGCCAAGTTGCTTGTTCTGCTAATCCCGTGATAATAATATCGGACTAATGCAATGTAAAGATAAGTTTGCACGACAAAAATTTGTTTGCAGAATCATATGAAAGCATTAGGATTAGTTAACTTTGGTAATATGAGCTATTAGATTTTAATTATTTGTGTTGTCTTAAGGGTGACAAGGAAAAGCCAACATGTATACTGAATTTTTGATACAAGAACAACTAAAAGCGTGGCAAAAGGTTGTTTATCCTTGTAAATATGTGAAAAATATCTTTTACTGCACTACTTATCATTTTTAAGTTGTACATAAGCAGAAGAAAGGCTTTCCCCCTTTCGTTAGTTTTTTGAACACGTCAGTTTTGGTCAGGGCAATACAGTTCCTATTCTTACTGATAGAAAGGAAGAGTGTGGGGCAGTCAAATTAATAAAAACAACCCTCCATGGCTGTTCTGCTAATCCCGTGAGAATAATATCAGAATGACGCAACGATTTTTTTGTTTGTTTAGGACAAGAGCAAAATAAGATTGCAGTACCAAGTGAAAGCATTGGGATTCAAAATAGTTTAAAAACTTTAAAATCTTGCTTAAATTCACAGAAAGTGTTTAAAGCTGTGAAAGTTATATAGTTACTAGCCTATCTAATGTGTTTTCATCATGTTTTATTCAGCCAATAAAAGAAAGACAGGTTAATATTGATGGAGCGGAATTTTTCTTAAAATTGGGGTGACAAGTTGCATAAATGACGCAGAGCGTAGGTGAATACTTTCACCAACCTAAAAACAACACCTTCCCAGTCACAACAAGGACAAGGACAAGCTACAGCTCGTAAATGCAAGGAAGGGCTTTGTTTGCATTTCTCTTTGAAGTCATCATCATACGTAGTCATTTCTAGCCTTATAATATTCCAATCAGTTCCTTCCTTGCTTTTTTAAACTGGTGAATACTTTTTACGTGCTTTCTCTGATACGATAATAAGCTATGTTAGTTTCCAATATATTTCAATGAAAGAGAGATATCATAAGATTCAACTAATGCTATGTACAGAACAAGCGAACTTCTCTCAGAATCTAGCACATGAAAGCCGGGTTGAAGCAAATGCTTGCCTATGTATTCCGTAAATACCGTATTTTTTACTATGCTTACTAACTCTTCCAACGCAACCTATTCAACAGGTTTTTATGGATTGTGTTTGGTAGGGAAAGAAACTGGAGAAAGGATGTATGCAAAGTAAAAGGCGGATGCGCAATGAAGAAAATACAACTACAAATGAACGACTAAATGCAAATTGCAATGCATGAAACTTTAAATGCTAAAATATGAATGCACATTTAAAAATGATAAAAACTTATTGAAAACTTCGAAATAATTACCTTTTCAGTCCCAAAGATCTTTCCAACTGCTTTCCTTAATGATTGTTTCAAAACGAGAACTTTTAATTTTGTAGAAAAATCGTTTTTTCAAGGTTAGTAGTTTTGAAATTTAAGTTTAACTTTGCTTATGCCTTAATTGGCAATAATTTAAAATTATCCTGATTATGTAATAGTTTTTGTTAACAGTGTCACTGATTTTTCACCTTCACAATGTCATTCATAATTCATACAAAGTTATTCAATGAAAGCACCCGCTACCTCTGCTCAATCAGTAAAAATCATCTGATTTAAAAACTTTATTGCTTGTAGCTCGTTAACAAGTCTGCTTTTCTATGTCACACAGATCCAGTAAATGTTAACAGTTTTTTAACAAATTCACTGGCTGCTTTTTTAAATTAAACGTTTAAGACTGCAACGTAAAACTTGGGGAAAATAACTTATGCAACTACCTTTACCCACCAACAACGTTAGAACACTTAAAAGTGAATGAAGGAGATCGAAGTCCAAAATTGAACTGAATTCTTTAAAAAACCTAGTTGAGCTTTCTAACAAGCCACGTCCGTATCCGGTTACCTGTCTTTGTCTTTTACTCTAGTTACTCTTTAAATAGATTCTAGTAAGTAAATGCAGTTGATATTTTACAAGTGCATGTAAATAATATTTGCAATGATGTAATGTAAAAATCCTCCACAGTTTTTTTCATGAAAGGAGTACAGGGTGAATAGCAGAAACGTAAGGTGAAAGGGAGGAGGGTTTTAGCACGTGGAGAATGATGATTATTTGATTATTCTAATGTGATACGCATATTGAAAGCCACAGAAAATATGAAGAATTTAGGGCGAAATGCATTTCAATGTTTAAAAAATCGCAAACTTTCTACAGGTGAAGTGCTGTTTTACTTAGGAATTAACTCAGCGGAAAGGCTGCACATTACAAGCAATAAAAAGAGGAGTGAAAATACAATACCAATACATTTTACTTGGAGAGAATACGATAATGACTAGATGTTGCGATATTACAAATACATTATGCAAAATGTTGCTCTAATGATATTAATCCTAACTGTAAAGTTGATTATGCTACTGTCCTGTATTGTCATTGCAATATTGTAACAAAATACTGATAAGTTGCAAGGATAAAATGAAAGAGAGTTAAGAATCATTGGTAGCAATGCCTAACTAAAGAAAGTGTTGGTTAAACAGGCCACTGGAGCAGACAGTTTTTCCTTGGCTTGAGAGAAAGGGTGAAATAGTGATGCAGTTGCAGCAGGTAGGGGTAATGGCAAACAGATAATTTTAAAAATATTTAATGCAGGTTTTAAACAATTGAAAAAGAATTTACGGAACATAGTAAGGTCATGAAGAATATAAGATGATGAAACTGTACTCATTCAAGTTCATTTTTATTTCTTTTACTTGCTCTGATAAAATGTCAACCCTTTTACTTCATTTTCCTTGTATATTTATAGTGCCGCCCTTAATACTTTCTTGATAAAGATGTTCCCCCAAATGATTATGATTTATTACGGTTAAAGAAACAGCAAATGACGAAGGATAAAAAATGCTACTTCGCAATGGATTCAATGTCAAAGGAAAGGGGAAAGTGTATATTTGAATTACAAGGAAAGGCTAACCTTGAAACTGCCCATTTGACGCAAAAACAACTAAAAGTGTGTCATAAGATTGTTTATCCTTGTACAAATAGGTGAAAAAAACATTTTTACTGCATTACTTATCATTTTTAAGTTGCACATAAGCAATAGATAGGCAATCGTTTCCCCCTTCTTGTTAATTTTTGAACACGTCAGTTTTGGTCAAGACAAAGCAATAGCTGCCCCTACTGTTAGAATGGAAGAGTGTGGGGTAGTCAAACTGATAAAAACAACCCTGGCTGGTTGTGCTGCTAATCCCGTGAGAATAATATTAGAATAATGCAATGAAATTTTTGTTTATTTAGGACAAAAGCGAAATAAGGTTGCAGTATAAAGTGAAAGCAGAACGATTCAAAATAGTTTAAAAAAACTTAAAAATCTTGCCAAAATTTAATGAATGAAAGGGTTTAAAGAGCTTTGTTTGTATTTTTTTGCATTCATCATCATGCGTATTGTGTAGTCACTTCTAGCTCTACAATATTCATATCCTTATGCTTTTTTAAACCGGTGAATACTTTTTACGTGCTTTCTCTGATATGCCGTAATAAGCTATTTAAGTTTACAATGTATTGCAATGAAAGTGAAATCATAAAATTCAACTAATGCAATGTGAATGCAGAAAACGAAAATTTCTGGGGGAATCTAGAACATGGAAACGGGATTGAAGCAAATGTTCGCCTTTTATTCAATAAAGACTTTGTCTCTTTTACTCCGCTGATGGTCCCTAACGCTTTTAATGCAACGTGATTTTCAAAGGGAAATCATTCAACAGGTTTTTATTGAATAGGTAGGAAAAGAAACTGGGGAAAAGGATGAAAGCAAAGTACAATGCAAATGAAGAAAATAAAACTTCAAATGAATGGCTAAATGCAAATTATAATACATGAAACTTAAATGTTATAAATCTAAGATGTAAGACTCTAATGCAATGCTAATGCGCATATAAATAAGCTACAAAAACATTGAAAATTAAAAGTAGGAATTACCTTTTAAGTCACAGAGATCTTTCCAACTGCTTTCAATGATTATTTCGAAACGAGAAAGTTCAATTTTGCAGAAATAAAAAACTATTTGCACCAGGTTTGTAGTTTTGAAATTCAAGTTAAATAATCTCAAGAAGTCTAAAGTCGTTTATGCCTTAATTGTCAATTATGTAAGATTATTGTGATTATGTTGACAATAGTTTTTGGGAACGATTTCACTGAGTTTTCACCTTCACCATGTCATTCATACAAAATGATTTAATGAAAGAACCGACAAACTGTGTTTAATCAGGAAAATGAAAGTGGTTTTAATATTGTCTGTACTTACCTATATTTAATAAGTCCGCTTTCGTATGTCACACAGATTCCTTCCAGGTAGTTGTTAAAAATTATTTAACAAATTCACTGACTTCTTTGCAAATTTCGAAGACGGCAACGTAGACTTTGGAATAATCTACTTATGTAACTTCCTTTCCCCACCGACAAAGATAGAACATTTAAAAGTGAATGACGAAGAACGAAGCTCAAAAGTGAAGTGAATTCTTTAAAAACCTAGTTGAGCTCTCTAACAAGCCCCCTCCGTATCCGGTTACCTGTCTTCGTCTTTTACTCTGGCTATTTTCCAATAGGTTCCAGTAAGTGAATCCAGTTTGCAGTTTGTAATTCACAAGTACATCGTTCATGTAAATCATATTTGCAATGATGTAATGTTAAAATCCTCCACAGTTTTTTTCATGAAGGGAGTACAGGGGGAGAAACGTAAAGTGAAAGGGAAGAGTATTTTTGCACGTGGAGAATGATGATTATTATTCCAGTGTAAAACGCATATTGCAAACCACAGAAAATATGAAGAATTAATGATGATATACGTTTCAATGTCTAAAAATCGCAAACTT